>QLNU02003225.1:1313933-1366864 GCA_006491805.2 Dysdera silvatica | reverse complement strand
TGATTTTATTTATAATGGCAAAATTGATTTGATTAACGGAAATAAAAAAAGTAAAGAACAAAAAATTAATATGTCCACATTCCCGTAATCAAATTCAGGACCATGCTTAATAACAAAACTTCACTTTTGGTAATAACTGATAATTCCTCAGGTATAATATTATATTTATGTCAAACGGTGGCATCTACCCAACAATTCCTCAAGTATTTTTCAGTTAGTACCGGTTCTGTTGATATTTCTACGGCAGAAGGTTTCATTCACCAATGTAAACCCAAGTTTTAAAAAAGCATAAAAATAAGAATAAGTTCCGTAACGTCAAACATAAAACCATATTTAGTAAGGAAACTCCATGTTAGGAACAATGGACGATTCCTTGATATTTTTTATTTATTAAACGTTCTTAACAACGATTATAAAGTACAAATTTAAATTCCTCCAACCCTCTGTAATCCTTCAACCTCGAATTATGTACAAACTGTGTTTTATGGAAGCGTTTCATATTAATGAGAATATACTACATTGAAATTGGAAATTATGTTAATTTTTTTCACGTTAATTACTCATCCACAATTGGCAATAGAATGGTAAAGTGAAAACAGCATCTTTAATAGTCTATGTAATAATATGGATATAATATATTTAATTACTAATGTTTATTTTAATAATCTGCAATATTCAAACTTTTTTGCATTTCTGACGAATAACGGCCAAGTCCGTCAGAAATGTAAGTCAAAACCAATATTCTAACTGTACTTTCCGCTTAAAACGCTAACTTCTGCTTACTTAACGTAAGTTTATATAATAAGAAACTTAATTAAGTGTTATAATAAGAAACTTAATATAAGCTTCGTAGATTCTTCTCTGCCCCACGATATATGTAAAATTGCTATACTGCCGAGATTTTAAACAAATCATTTTAATTTAATGTATGCACATATAATCATAACTACAGACCTTTTTAGCATATGGTTTTATAAGCTAAATAATGCAATCTTATTCCTCAAAATTAATATATTCTACGAAAAAGCCGCGGTTAAGTAGCATTTCTGCGATACTCATAGATAAACCATCACTCTCTATATAAGAGGCCATCAACGTTTCAACGATATCGTGCCGAAGCAGTATTATTTCACATGACAGCCTTCACCTACCAAGTTGTGAATATATATTTTATTATATTTCATTACCTAACTCAGCGGTTCTTTAACTTTGCTAGACTGCGGACCCCCTTCAGAGGTCCCTCACCCTCGCGGACCCCCCCAAGGATTGACTCAAGATTTAAAGCTTGGAATTTTCATCATTCATATTTATTTCTAATGTTTCATCACTGATTTTCACCATCTAAGGAGTATTTTTCTAACATTTGTGAAATACTGGGAGGGTTTCGCGGACTCCAAAGTGTCAGCGAACCACAGTTGGAGAACCTTTAATATAATTAATAATATAAATTGAGTAGATGTTTGAATTTAATAACCATATTTGAATTTTTGTTATGAAGTCATTCCGGATTCTATTAAAAATTGATTCGCTTGCAATGTTTGGCAGGCGTTTGCTATCCTTACCCTACGTCATCATCAAAATTAATATATTTTATGAAAAAATGGAGATTAGTAGCAGCAGCATTGCTGCCATACCCAGAGATTAACCAACACTCTCTCCATAATCTGCATAGTGCTTAGTTTAATTACATTGCGTTCTTAAATATATCATTTGCAATATTTATAAAATGCATAATAAAGATCAAAAGGGGAGCTGATAACACTAGAATCAAAATGAAACTCATTTGAAAAAATATGGAATCTTACACATACGTTTGTGCAACTTATTTGCACACATGCACGCATATACAATCGTGTTTTCGTAGTCCTTCTTAAAACATTATTTTGCAATCCGTAGAAAGTGACGCTAATCTTTGCGAATGATTTAGAAAAATCCAACTACGTGATTTATCAATCCATTTTCTGCATTTTTAAAAACGAAAGTTAAAATCTTTGTGACCTAATACATAAGCGCGCGCAGAAAGTTTATAAGGGAGGTTACAGGTTTACAATAGGGGTTAAAACTACAACTCCATGTATTCATATGTATATGTATAAAATTTCATCCCAATGGAGGTTACAACATCCATCACCACACCCCCTCCTGCGCACGTCAGCGACTTAGTTACTTATATTTTACGAAGAATGCTGAATTTACAAAAATAGCTATTGCTATTTACTAATATTCTTCTTCTTTAAAATGCTTTTCACGTTCTAAATAACAAAGTTTTTAATATCATTTTTTCCAGCTGTTTGAAAAAAATCTGAGAGCATGGCAAGAAAACAGCTAAATTTTTGGGGATTCTCACCTGCTTTGGACCTTCACAAAGAAATAACAAAGATCTTTGATTATTTAGGCAAAGAAAATTTAGCGCTAACGGATGATGAAGAAAAATTTCTAGTCTTGGGAGCTGCTGATGGAAGACACATGCTTAAAACTATTGCCAGTATGGACAAACACTCAACAAAATTCACTAAAGTTTATTTTGTAGAGGATTCATATTTCAACGTTTGCCGGCAGTTGCTTTTTTTGTACCTTTTGTGTGAAGAAAGATCTGGACGAAGCCTATTGGGAACTACTGAGGCATTCCTGGAAATCTTTGGTAATGTACTGGTACGTTACAGCACACATGATCTCATTAGAGAACTTGCTGGTGTCCTCCGAGTGGACGATACTTGGAAAACTGTATTGCCCTTTGTTTCTACTGACGAACTGAAACACAAAGAGTTGAACAAGATTACGCAGATCTATTCCAGTTGGTATGAACCTCCCATTTTTGATATCAAAAAAGATTGGGAAGAAAGACTTCGGCGTGACTTGGGAAGAAGGTATGACTGTCGAAGGAATTTGTTCGACTGGGATTTCCACACTACGTTGAAGGAGTGTGATATAATTGGCCTTCAAAAGTACATAGAATGGCGAGAGTCAGGAGTGGCTTTTAAATGCCGAGAATCTAGATATGCATTCCCGAATCTCACGTTGGCCCACTACGAAAACTCATATCGCCAACAAGGATATTTTGGCGATGTGTGTTCCAGTCCATACTTAGCATACGGGATCGAAACTGAAGAAAAAAGTTTGCTGCAAAAGGTCAACGGAGTGTATGAGAAAACCAGTGAGGATATATCTGTACACAATGTCGTCAACTTGCTGAAAAACATTGAGATGCTGCAACCAATTCAAGACCGAGTTAAAATTTATCCATTAGTTGGCGATAGCAGTTGGGCGATTGGAAAGATAACCGAAAATAATATGGATGGTTATTTTGATTGCATTTACATATCCCATGACTGTGATTACGATATGAGATCAATTTCTAATCTTCTTAAAGAAAATGGTATTCTTTTAGTAGAAACTCTCAAGTATGCTGTTGTGCAGAAGAAAGAATGGAAGAAAGAATATTGTCTGCGCGTTCAATCCAATGCTGCAGAAGTAAAATTGACGCAGTTGAAATGTTATGATTTTCAGAAACATCCACACATAGCGTTTATGAAACTGGAAGATCAGCATGATTTTGACTCAATCAAAACAGGAACTGCCGATAATGAATTAGTTAACTAACGGTGGAAAGATATGGACTATCTATATAAGGTACACTTATGGAATAAAAGTGTTACTAACGATTTTTCTCTCAGGAAAGTTAAATCGTGCTTAAAACCACGCCTTTTCAAATTTATTAACCTTGTAAAAAAGCTATCAGTGACTGACATGATGTATCATAATTGAACATTAATATTAAATATTAAACAAAAAAAGCCGGAAGCGGCTAGAGAAACCACAAACTGCATTATAACCTATTTTTGTCAAAAAGGTGTGCTGCACAAGGCAGCAGGTTATGCGCATGCATGTATAAAATAATAATCAAGACATTAAAATGTTTTTTACATTCACTAATAACATTATTTCTATCTTTACAAATTTGATGCCTTATTGTCTTCACCAGGAAATTGACGATCATTAAGTTGGTGTAAAAATAAAATGGCTAACGCTAAATTTTAGATTTTTGAACTAAGCCGTTGTACTTAAACAAGATTTTATTTTACAATGAACTGAGCTCTAGCTCATTCCAGTCTTGTAATAAGGTAATGTACGAAGGTAACTCCTCAATATACTGTGTACGACACAGCCGAAATATTTAATTGCTTGCCTTTAAAAATCTTACAAATTTTGGAACTTCTTTATAATATCATCATATCAATTTCTTATAGTCCAAATTTTACATACACAGAGTGATTCAAAATGGATATCACAGCAATCATCTTTTCACCCTTAGTCGTAAAAACTATCCATTAGAAAAAGTGTTAAAATTATGATAACGTATCCGATTGTCCGTAGAATTTCAAGTTCTCAACTTCGTTTTAAGTTATACAATTTTTTGGTGTATTGGTTTTAGCTGGGACTGAGTGTTAAAAAAATAAATAGAACAAATTGACAATCTTTTTTACTAAAAACATAATAAATATTTTTGTCGAAAACAAAAAAACATCATAAAAATACGTTAAATATTATTAAAATTTCGATTTCGTTTCAAGTTGTGCAGTTTTTGGGCGTATTGTCGATGTTAATTTTTAAATATAAATCATTTTAAAATGAACACAATAATACATATATAAAATAATTTTCAAATATAATTTTTTAATTCCTATTACTTTACCGAGAAAAAATAAAAAAAATTTAAGAAAAGTAATTCACTTGAAGCACATTACTAAATATTTAATTAATTTTTTTAATTTATTACTTCATGTTGAAAGTATTAAATGAGATAAATACGAGCTTGTCATGGGCAGATATATGTATATAATTAAAAGCATGTGGTTTATGATCCTATCTAATATCTATTTCTGTCCTTTCCTCCTGGGAAATTCTAGCTAGAAAATATAATCCAGCAGCTGGATGAGGCGTGCGTTTCTGGCGGATTTAGAAAAGCCAGAAACTTACAAGTTTATGACAGGAAAACAGAATTAAACCTTCGCAGACATTTTTAATCGTAATCGGTTTCTTGCGATAATCGTTTCGCTTTAACTATTGCTGATTATGTACATGATCCCTAAAAGCTTATTTTTAGGTCTACGAATCTTGCACAGCTTCTCTAAAGCTTGGGGCTCGATTTGTTAAACTGTCTAGGGCCTGTGAATGTTATCACCGGCCCTGCTTCATGGCACCTGCGGGATATAGGCCCAGGATTACTTGGCCTATATATAAATCCGGCAGTGATAGTGAGTGAACCGTAAAGCCAACAATGTGTGAACTTTAGATCCTAGAACTCGTGAACTCCAGAAAACGCATTATAATATATTATGTAAAAAAAATTGTCGGACGTGAAACCAGAATAAATCAAAGTTTCTAAACGTCATCCATTGTGCAACTTACAAGGGAACCACTTTTGTGGAAGCTCGCACTTTGAGACAAGACATATCACAAATGATAGTCCCTAAGTTCCTTATTAAGAATATGAAATCAGTTTTTTGTGAATAGCACATAAATCTTTTTATTAATATTTAAAGTCCAAAAATCACACTTTTTAGGTGAAGTTTGATATTTTTTATTCGCACTGTATATGAAGATAATAACTTTTGAACTCAATTTGAATAAAGAAGGTGGTTGCATTTAAGGGATAAAATTATAAAATTACACGAAAGGTCATTCAGAGTATTTTAAAAAATTGTATAAAAACTAAGCTTTTTAATACCAATATTTGGCGCATTTGGCTATGGTTTAGAAGAATTGGCGATATCGACGTGAAGCATTTATTATTAAATTACGCTCATATTGCAACCTTCACCCACACTATTTTTAGGAAATATAATGGCATAATAAAAAGGAAAAAATTCTAAATTTTATGGCCGTAACATCAAAATATTTTACGTAATTTTTTAATAAAGAAAAATATTTTTAGTGCAGCTGGTGTTTCAAAAAATTTTATAAGTAAATAATTTGTTTTAAAAAGTAGACAAGCATACTGAAAGTCTATTATTTTTGCGGAGTCGACCTGGCTCTCGTAAATATTTGACACGGAAAGTTTGAATGCTGTAAATCAATCAAAGACAGACTTTGAATATGAGAAAATTATAAAAATGTCTCAAAATATCGGATTCCGGAACTATTTTTATAAGTTATGGTAATGACGCTTTCCATAAAAGTGAAGCATAATTGGGCCTCGCAAAGGTTACACTTTACAAAAGGATGTAAATTACGTTCATTATCACTGAAAATCGTGTCAATTAAGCGAAAAGATATTTCGTCAATATTTTTGAATTAAATGGTTTCATTAGGAGTGCAATTACAGTTACACCAAAGCAGGAATTTTTATAATTTCATTTTGATGTGTTACATCAGTTTTGATTTTATCCAGAGCGATATTATTTGTAATTGTTTTGGCGAAACGTTTATACTTCATGCCAATATCGCTAATTTTTCTAAACCATGACCAAATTCTCCAAATGTTGGTATTAAAAAGCTTAGTTTTATATATAATTTTTTAAAACACTCTGAATGATCGTTCTACAATTGTATAATTCATCCGTTAAATACAATTACCCTCTTTATTCGAATTGAATTAAAAAGTTCTTATCTTCATATACAATACGAATAAAAAATATCAAACTTCATCTAAAAAGTGCGATATTTGGACTTTGAATATTAATAAAAAAATTTTATATGCTATTCACAAAAAAATGATTTTATATTCTTAATAAGGAGCTTGGGTACTATCGTTTGTGATAAGTCTTGTTTCAAAGTGCAAGTTTCCACAAAAAGAATTCCCTTGTTAGTAAAATATCGTCTGAAATGTTGCACAAATGTTAATTTACGATCTTGGTAGAGAATAATACTGCAAAAGATTTTGTAAAGGATATTTTTAAACTAAGTTTATTAAACGTTAAATAATCTTTATAGATTGCAACAAAACAGTTCTATAATTATTGTATATTATAATTTATTATTTTAGTGGGTAGAGATGAGATTATAAAGCTCAATTTGTGAATATATTTTTTAGAAGGACATTTTTAATGCTGCATAAATCTCAGAAAGCAAAATATCTCCGTTGGGCATTGACGTAGAATTTTCAAAATATTCGGAGGAGACCAATCTCATATTACATTATTTATACATTACAATATATATAAATTTATTGCAATTTTTTCTAATTTATTGGGAGGCTGGGGCTCCACGCGCCCATATAATTCTATGCCCTTGCCGTTGGATAGTCTGTATAATCCACTATACAAGTACACTATAAGGTACAATATATAACTTAATAAGACTTATTATATAAATTAAGAGCAACGACAGAATACTATACATGCAAAGTTACTTTAAAAATATTGACTTCAACACCACCAGTTACTTTAATTTTAAATATACGCTTGCGCTCAGTGCATTTAAAACTTGTTTTAAATGGGAAAATAAATTATAGTTTTTAAGTCTGATTCTCTAATAATAGTTGAGGACCGAGGAAAGAATTTTGTGTTTGTGTTCTAAAACGATACATAAAGGCAAAATTATTGTTTCGACATTGCCTTTGAAAATTTATTAACGAACGTTAAATACGAGTACTTGCTTTTATTGTCTTTCGGTGTTCGACTGTTTACTTAACATGGAAGTCATTTGTAAAATTAATCAATTATATTTGTATTATTTACATAATACAAAGGTCAATAACTTTTAAATGAGTCTTTTTCGCATTCTGGAATTAGCATGCCGCCTTAATAAAAATAATATATAATATTATTAAGATCCTTCTTAATGCATCATACCGCGTTCAAATGTTAAATCCACGTTGTTCACCATTTAAACGCACCATGCAAAATGTAACTGCTGCCAACTTTGTTGAATGAAATCGCCAAATAAAATCCGAAGAAAGTCTGCTTCATTAATATACGTATATTAATCTTAATCAAATAAGGATTTTGTTACTTATCAGTTATAGTGTAATTTTTTTATATTTGACGAATTGCATTTAATAAATGGTATTGTAATATTACATAACTCTACACATAAATATTACACATAATTGCCACTTTTTTGATATTCGTGAAATCGATAAAAAAATGTAAATAAAATATATTTATGTTATTAAATGATTCAACGTTTTGTTATACATACATATATATATATATATAAAACTAAAACTTACTGTAAAACATAAGAGGCCAGAAATAATTTCTTGCATAAGGACCAAAATTCTTAGCTACGCCCCTGGCTTCAACACAAACACTTTAGGTAATCTGGATTTCGGTTCAGCGAAGTTCATACAAATCAGGGCTCAGCTGTGTATGTATGTATATATACAGGGCCTTTTAAAGATTTAATTAAAGAGATTAATTTAATTCGAGGCCCGGGACATCTAATATTTTAGAGCCCTTCGAAATTGACGTACATATACGTGTAACGTATTAAGTTTCCAACCCCCTCTGATAGGCCTTGTATGTGGATGCATACACACACATACATACACACACACACACATAATCCATTCCTAGGCCCCAAGCCCCCCCCAATAATTTTAAAAACTTTACGCCTATGGTATGAGCAATGTACGTAAAGTTGATAAATTTAATTATAAATACAATCGAATCTAAGTATTCGAATCGTTCGTTTAACAATCACGATCTTTTATTTAATGTACCGAAGAAAGTGGGTTTTTAATAACACAACTGTTTGCCTGCCACAACCAATTTCATTTCTAAAATTGTTTTCCATTTATAACTTCACAAAGTCTTGTTACATTCTGATGATGACCCGTCCGTGAAGGGTCGAAAGCGCTTATTGATGTATTAAAACTTATCGCAAATTCAACGTTGTATTTAGTCAAATAATATAAGGTCCTATTTGTAATGCAAGAGCACTTGTAAATAGAATCGTATATTTATGTATTTAAATTATTTAAAAAATATATTCTTAATTGCGTGAATAAAAGAATAAAAAAACAAACAATATGAACAGTTAAGGAAATAACGGATTACCTGCAAATATTACCTGAATAGAAATACCTGAAATTCAAAATACCTGATAGAAATTACCTGCGCAAGTGTAATTTCCTTTAAATAACTCGCCTTATTCTTCGTTCTTTCACTTTGTGCATCTTTTATACTTATTATTGACACTAATTGTAAGATGCACTTTGTGCATTTTTTATGCTATTATTAAGACTAACAGGAGAACTACCCCAGGTGTTTCGCCCAGATCAGCTTGATATTTGATCAGTAGATAGCTAGTACGATGGTAAAACATATAAAAGAATAAAATCTCCCCCCAATCGACCCCCAAGCAGAGGTAGAAGCCATTGGAATTTGGCAAAATATTGGATTTTTCGTCAAATTTGGCGACTTTTCATGAAATTTTATGAAATATCCATTGTTTCTCTGAAATCATTGATACTTGTGGTTGCCAAACCAATATATTTAACAGATTAATCTATTAAAGTGCTATTGAAAATATTCACTCATCAAGTTTACAGAAAAAGCATGCCAATGTCAAAAATAAGGGTACGAAAATTTATAAAAACTTGAATTATTTGTATCAGTTATAATTTTATATCATCTAATAGAGCACATGATAGTTTTGACAACCACGTACAATATGTCGATAAACTATATGAAATATGTGAAAGAATTATGTACAATGATATATTAACTTGTGTTAACTTTAAGCTATTCATTACTAATAGCCTGTATGATAAAAATTTACAAGAAATTAACGCAAAATTATATATTGGCGATAAATAAAAGTTGAATACCTTTATGTATAATGTAAGATTTTTGATTTATAAAAGTATAAACTTATGTTTCTTTACTAAAAAAAAACAACTAAATATGAGTGTGAAAATCAATTACAAAATGAGAAAAGCACATGAGGAATAAATATAGAATAAATATAAAAGAAATAAATATAGAAAAATAAATGCCTTGTTTATGCAATTTTCTATATAAGATGATTGATTTTGTTTAAAAGTGAAGCAAATTTGTTTAATATTTTAACATACTTCTGGTCTCGGAAGAAGTAAGTTGATTTCTACCAGATATGTTATTAAATGCAGAAGCGGATAATCGGTTGTGAACTAAATAGTGTAACTTTGTAATATTGTTTCGTTGATGGATGTTAATTTCATTTATGTAGGGAAGTATAATAAATTTGCCTTTTCTTTTGCAAAATACTTCCATTGTCGGAAAGAATAAACATCACAAATTTGAACAAAGGAAGTTGTGCCCGGTGGAATATGTAAGTACTGTCATAATTTTTCTCCAGTGGAAAATTTTTCCTTTCACCTTTTTAACCGCTCCAACGGTCCAATAATACCTACACTGTCACTTATTACATAAAAAGGTTAAACACTGGTAAAATAGCAATGAAAAAGATCACTCAAGCTTTCGGACGCATCAGCAGCAGTCCTTCATCAGGAGTAATGTATAACTGTCACTTATTGTTGAAGTGGGCTTGATAACGTTGTCTAATGAATAAAATGTATATGACAATTTTCCGGTTTTTGTGCACGTGAGAATATTGGAAGAGTTAAACGAAGTAGCGCAAATGCGAGGGCCAAAATACCCTTTTGCTTTTGATGTATGAGGAAAAAACGACAACAGTATCCCATTCATAGAAATTATTGTTTGTTTGTTTGTTTGTTTGTTTGGCTTTTTTATGGCGCAAGAGCATCTGGGCTATACTGCGCCAAAAATTATTGGTTGTACTGTGAAGTAATGAGAAACTGCATTTGCCGATTGAATAGTCCCCTGAACATGTTTGTCTGTCTGTTTTGAAAGAAAGGGTTTACATTGATGTCATTTCTTTGCTGAAACTGATTTGACCCGTATTTAAAATGTGACTAGGCTAATAGCATTTTATTATATCAAATTCATGGATAACAAATTTAATAGCTTATTATTTATTTCAAATATTCCGAATTTTGTACTTTGCTTTTTGTAACAAATTTTGTTATTTTTCTACCAGAAATATTGATTCTTGGAACGAGCTATAAATGTAGGAGATGCTTTGAAATTTTTATAATTAATTTCTCCATTATATTTGTGCACCCAAGTTTGAAGATGAATATCTCAATCATCACACACACAGGAAAACCATTCTGTAGATAAATAAAACACAATACTGTCGAAGTTAGAAATTACACAATTTAATGTCGTGACAGCTGTTTCAGTAGCTTCTTGCTACTTTTTTCAAACTTTTTAAATTATGTAATTTCTAACTGCAACATTATTGTATTTCATTTATCTACTATTTTTCCGCATTGTATCACATCAATCTCAAATCATTCTGTCTCGCAATTTTGAAATTTTCAAAAATATGATTCTTTATTGAATACAATTTTTCAATCTTATTTCCGATATTAGTGACGTATTTTCTCGCCCTACAAATTTGTTTGTATTTAGGATTGGGTTTACCAAAACGATGTTGAATTTTATGCTCCCGTTTTCCCTTGTCTCATGCTGCCCATGAAAAATCAACAACTTGTTTCATATAGGCAAGCAAGTAGGACAATAAATCAAATCGTATACTATCATTAAGGGGAAATTCATTTAACTCGTCTTTACTAATGTTTTCAGTAATTTCTACATTTCTCTCATTGTCAATATCGCAAGTAAATTCTTCAAAATTTGGACTTTGCACAAATGTTTCGGCAATGGGAATTACTTCATTCCCAATATGAATTTCTGAATAATTCACAAAGCTATTGGCTTTGCCATATTTCTTTTGTATTACGTCAAAAAAGTATTTAGCAATATTTGATATACTGACCATTGCTTTTTCTTCCAACAAAAATCACCTCAAATACAAAATAAGCTGAACATTAAAAATAAATTAAGTTAAATTCAATAAATTAAGTTAAACAAATTAAATAAATTAAATTAAACAAATTAAATAAATTAAATTAAACAAATAAATAAACAAATTAAACAAATTAAATAAATTAAATTTAAACAAATTAAATAAATTAAATTAAACAAATTAAATAAATTAAATTAACAAATTAAATAAATTAAATTAAACAAATTAAATAAATTAAACAAAATAAATTAAATTAAACAAATTAAATAAATTAAATTAAACAAATTAAATAAATTAAATTAAACAAATTAAACAAATTAAATTAAACAAATTAAATAAATAACAAATTAATTAATTAATTACTAATAATTGATCAAATTAATTAATTAATCAGTTAGTTAAATTAAATTAAATTAATTAAATTACATTATTTCTTAATTAAATTACATTAATTAAATTAATTAAATTAAATCAATTTTAATTTAATTTAATTTCAATTTAAAATTTAATCAATTTAATTCTAATTTAATTTAATCAATTTAATTTTAAATTTTATTTCTAATTTAATTTAATAAATCAACTAAATTAATTTAATTAAATGAAATCTTCTCCCTTTTTTTTATTATTTTGTTAGATATAGCGTTTTCACAACCACAAGTATTGATTTCAGCGAAAAAATGGACATTTTATAAAATTCCATTAAAAATCGCCAAATGGGATGAAAAATTAATATTTCATCAAATTTCAATGGCTTCTACCTCTGCTTTGGGGTTGATTGGGGCAGATTTTATTTTTTTTATATGTTTTACTATTATACTAGCTATCTACTGACCAAATATCAAACCGATCCAGGAGTGATATCTGGAGTAGTTCCCTTATAAGTTGCACTTTGTACATCCTTCATATTTGTTATTAATAATTAGATAAATTTTTTTCCTTTAATTATTCATAATTTTACCGGATGTAATATGCACAATATTTTATATAAGGCACGAGTAATTGAATTTGCTCCCTGTACTTCCGGCGTTTAAACCTATCAGCCCGAAACAATATAATAGAACAAGTGCCACTATATAATACATTTTGTTTAGAATATTCACGAAACATTGTACAAAAAGTATTATGCGTTTTGTAATATTTTAAAAGGACCTTCAATTTCTGTTTCTTTGTTTCTATGAGTTGTCAATGATGATCGGACTCAGGGGAGGTACACGTTTGAGAATGCAGAGACAAACTTGTCCTTCACCATAACTTAAAAATTATTCGAGAACGATAAACCTATTTTTATAAATAAAAAAAATTAAAATAATATTATAACAAGTTAGAATATTAATTATGTTTCATTAAATGAAGAAAACATTATACAACTAATTATTTTCATTGGTTTCAATCTATGTGAGAAATGACCTTGCATTTTCTTAGAAAGTTTCTGCATGTTCGACTTGTAACTACTCATTTTTAATTTGATGTACGATTCCAAGCTAGCATAAGTAAGTTGACTCCTCAATTTGCATTTATAATGAAATTGATGTCAGAAAACGATTGCTCACATAAATACATAGACCCGAAAATACTAAGAACAGCATATGAAAATTTTTTCAACTCATGATATTAATATCCGAAGGTATATTTATGATCACGATAGTGATATATGAAGGTCATTTTAAGTATTGGAAATCATTGGATTTGCTTTATACAGGTTTTTTTTCAATGTTGTGAAATTTTTTTCTTGTGTTGTGAAATCAGACTGCATTTTTCTTTTTCCAATTCTTCTATTTCATCACCAAAATGTGCAAATTGGGAATTCCATAAGTTTTTGTCTGTTAAGTTCAGCAATTGTATTCGAAATTATCCGTGTCAATATCAAACGCAGAAAAACTTAAATACTTTATGTTGGCATAAAGATGATTTGTCTTAAAAGATAGATTCACTTTATCATTTCTGAAATCCTGAAACCTTTGAAGAAAAAATTCTTTCATGTTTAAAACTGATATCCTGAAATAATCTTTGTTAATAAGGGCATTGCTTCCTCGGTAATATTGAGACAAGTTCAGGAAATGAACTGAAATACCCCTGTCTAAAATTTCAGCGAACAGAGTCAATTTCTCTTCAAATGAAATAACTTCTTTTACCATTGAAAAAGCATCATTTCCCATGCTTTGTAATGTAACATTGGGCTGATTCAGCAATTCAGTCCCCATAAAATACAATTTTTGTAACCATTGATCTTCTATTAATTCTGAATATTGAACATCCTTGTTGTCCAGGAATAGTTTGATCTCATTTATGCAAGATGCAAAAGGCTTTAACACGTCGCCTCTGGAAAGCCATTGAATCCTGTTTCGTGTTGAATACTCGCTCTCCATTTCACTTATCAACTCTTCAAATTGTAGTGGTTTAGCTTCCTTGATGCAATAAAGTTGGCAACCTTGATTATCAGTTTTATAATTTTGCAGATTTCTTCGGGATACGTTTGTGAACAAAATGCTTCCTGCTGGAGAATACGATGGAAAACAATTCTTCCATGATCAATTTTTCATTCTAAAATTGCAACAAAACCAATTTTCACTCCTGTAATACATTTTTCACCAGTGGTTGCAATTGGCGCAATTTTGTGGAGTGGGATATGACTTTTCTATGCATTCGAAGACGGCATTTGCTATGTCTTCTCTACGTGATTGACCCTTGAGTAGCAATAATTCCAGAAGTTCTTCTCTCGGACTCTCAGATGGTATATGTCGCAGAAAGAGGAACATTTGGGCTCTGTGTATCTTTGATGTCGCCAGATTCATCAACGCAATCGACAAAGCTGAAGCTAATTTAACGTCTTCGACATCGGTTCATCACATTTGAGGACATTTCAATTGTCCCATCTGCTACTGTTTTGGCAGAAAATTGTATGTTTTAATTTTATTTCAATTCCCTGGTTTGTTTTAAAAATCTCGGAGAAGTCCTTTAGGTGCCTTAGCAAAGCAACATTTTATATATTCACCTTCTATGAATTGTTTTCCTTTCTCCTGATTCATTACGAAGCTTGCAATGTTAAAATTATTGGTAGACTGTCTTTATGAATTAAATACAGACTAACTACTCATTGTAGTTTGGGGGTTGGTTCCATAGGCCTTAAAACGCACGAAATCTTTGGAAAATTGTAGATCCCAGTAGAGCATAACCTTTGCTATCCCTGCCGCAAAATTCACAAATAAAAAATTGCAAGCAAAACTTGATTTTTGAACTTTTTCTGAAGTTCTTCGACTGTTCTTTTCTCGTATTCTCAACAATCCTAACCACTCTCTCTCTTTCTCTCTCTCTCTCTCTCTCTCTTTCTTTCTTTCTTTCTCTCTCTCTCTCTAGCTATACAACCACTTCACGCTCGCTTTCCTCACCTTGACGTCACACTTTGCACATCATGTGCCATGAAGTTCGACTGGAGCTCTAAAACAAATGAAATCGCCATTATGTGAATGAAATCCTTTAAAATTTTTATGAATGAAACTACGGTAATTTTATTTTCCAATTTTACTTCAGAGCTACATATACATGACCAAAGAACCTCATTAGGTTCGCGAGCCTCAGTTTACAGGCCCCTGTTATGTACAAAATGAAACCAAACACACTTTACAATAAAAGTTATTTAATTTGGATGCTATGTTATTTATAATGATTTGATCTTAAACAAATTATTGAATAATATAAGAGATTAGAATATAAATTACTAACATGAATATAAAAATGCCGCCGTTTGGGGGACCTACGAGTACTGCAACACTGGGACCCAGAGTTTTAGGGTCTGACGCTGTTTTACCCGGGTGCGAAACTCGTAGGGACCCACGATGCTGAAAACTTTTCTATCAGGGGGGGGGGGGGGGCTTTAAGAAACTCAGTACCGGAACCCGTTACTATAAACGGCGGCCCTGCTTTTATCATTTCAGCTCAGGGGCAGAAATGAATAATTTTCGAAAGTAATTTTAAGGCGACGAATGCCTATTTAATTCCTAAACTAGCAAAATTATCCTCTTCATTCTAGAATTATCTTCATTTATGCACAAAATATTATTTAGTATATGTATGGATTTTTAAAAGTTTTACAGCTTTAAAATTTACTGGATTTTCCATGTAACCAAAGTTTGGAAAGACTAAAATTATTTTTAATACAGGTTCACTTAAAATAAATTCTCCTTGTAGGCATGTCCGATAAACATTCGTGCTATAGGAAATCTGCACAGACTACAGCAAATATCGCTATAAACAAGTTTATCGTTATACGTAGACTTCGCCGTGTATATCATGCTTTTCTTTTACATCATATCACGAAGTTAGAAATTTAGTAGTGCAAAAGAGAGAGCCACGTGTAACTTCTCTGACAAGGGAAAAACGAATCTTTCGAGAGAGAGAGAGAGAGAGATGGAAATGGTGAGAAAATATCAGGACTTTCATGCTACTAGAATGCCGTGATGCAAAATGCAGACGAAAGAGGTGTACATGAGAAATTTTGCTGCAAAATTCAAGACTTGATCCATTGATAAACACACAGTGACTCACAGGATCGTTCACACGATTGATTACACTAGACCCAAAACTGAAGATTTTTATGGTAAAAAATTTACTTCTACAATTTACTTGTTCAGTAGTCCATGGGGAATCACAACATATAATTAAAAACAAAATCGATAGAAAACTACTGTACTTATTTTAATACAAAGAAAAGGTGTCATGTGAACGGATTCGTGAGTTGTTTCTTGGCAAGTATGGAAGTTAAGTTGGCTTGAATTTGCTTACACCTGAGCCAGATTTATTGCCATCACACGTTACCGGTACATGTAAGAAAATATTTTACAGCTTCCTTAAAAGTTGCAAGAAGGTGCTAAGTAAAATATTTGGAGTTTTTTGTTTGCAATTTATTGTAAGATGCAAACTTTGTCGAAAACAGTAAAGAAAAATCTTTTATCCTTAAAAATTGGTGACTCGTATAGGAAACTAACAGAAAAATAAAATTGTTCCGCAGAAGTAATAACGAAAATTAAAAAAATTTAATAGAAGTAGCATGAGAAGAAATAAGAAAAAGTTACCCAGGACCCCAAAAGAAATGTTTGAAGTTACGAAACGCGGGATACAGAGATCCATTTGCTCTGGTGAATCCGAGAATGCTATACAGATCCAGTATAAGCTTCAGCTAATGGATAATTTGAGAGTTAGTGCTGAAACTATATGGCGAACATCGTGACAGGAAGGATTATATGGAAGAGTCAAAGAGAAAAAAACCGCTATCTGACAGCCCATCAGATGTCTTTACGCCTAAAAATTTACCAAAAAGTATAGAAATTATAGAGAAGAAATGTCAGCCCGGGTAGTTTGGTCAGGCGAAACCAAGATCAACAAAGTTGACTCCGATGATAGGATTTGGGCATGGCGATGATCAAATGAATTTTTAACTTAAAGAACCGTACTCCATACAAAAAAAAAAAAAATGGCGGGGGTAGTATCATAGTGTGGAGTTATATAGTGGCAAATGGTGTTTGTTTGTTAGAGAAAGTAGAGGGGCGCATGCCAGCAAGAGATTATGTAGGAATTTTGAGCCAGAGCCTATTTGAGAGTATGGGAAAATCGGAAAGAACAGCTGCAGACGTCGTTTTTCAGCAAGATAACGACCCTAAACATAAAGAAAAGCTGACAAAATTGTGGCTAGCGACTTAGGAGTTTGAAGTAATGGAATGGCCATCCAATTTCCCGACTTATACCCTATCGAGCATTTATGGGGGAACATTAACGCAATCAATGATTGACTTAGCACCGAGATGACAGGTTTAGGCAACCTCTGGCCCAGGAAAAGTGGAACTGTATTTTATACACCAGAGCAATGCCTGAACTTAATTCAAAGTTGCTCAAAAAAATTGAAGCAATTACCAAAGCAAAAGGAGGATGTACAAAGTACAAACATTTTTTTCATTGAACTCAAAAACTTGTTCATAAGAATCTTTTCCCCTTTGTATTAAGATAAATGAAGTATTTTTCTAACGATCTTGTTTTTTATTATGTGTTATGATTCCCCATGGATTATTGAACGAGTAATATGTATAAGTAATTTTTTGCATTAAAAGTCTTCAATTTGAGACCTGTTGTAAACAAATCGTGGACTGATGTAAACTATCTAGCGAATCACTGCATGTGCAAGTCCCATTTATTTCCCCTGCCTAAACTTTTAAATTCAGCTCATGTATAAAGTAGCATAGAATAATGTATTATTATTATATGATTACTATTATTGTAAACTAAATAGAATTGACAGGATGCAGTATGAAGACTGTATTTACATTTCTTAAATACAAGGTGGTCATAAAGTAATTTTACCGAAAATGTGCATCACTGCCACATGTGATATTGCACACGAAATATGTTGAAATTTCCCGTTTTATGGCGTTTTGCAAGTCAGATAGACTGCTAGAATTTACTTTTGATTTCAAATATCCCCATAACCAGGAATCCATTGCCGTGAGGTCAGGAGACCTATAGGGATATTTGAAACCAAAAGTGAACAGGGGCAATCCTAGCAATGTATCTGACTTGAAAGACGCCATAAAACGATAGGTTATGCAGATTCCGTCACAATATTACATGTGGCAGTGATGTCCACAATATTCCGCATTCAATGTGTCATCGTCTGTTAAGGTGGCCACAGCAACAACTGATAAATAAACGTCAAATAGTATGGTTTCTTGTTGCTTTTCTTATTCTGTTGCTCACAGTCCTTCTTTGATATTGCTTTTTTCGTGCAGCCATTTTTACAACTAAAGGAAAATTTCCATCAGCATTTGGGGCTTTTCACAATATTGATCATATTGCGATAATACAAAAAAAATTTGTTGCCATTTGAAATTTTCAAAAATGGGAAACTCTTGCCGTAACTGTGATAACTACTTTTTTTTCATGTATGTAAATCTCGAGTGCACACTTTGAAATCACTATATTTCAAGCTTCATTTTGATACCTTGCAAATCTCGGTCCCTAGTGCCTCTTACATAAAGGAAGTAACTTTACAACCACCCTGTATATATATGCATATATAGGTGTAAAATTATATGCGTCCATGGGGGCCCAAGTCAACCAATAATATGAAATAAATTGCAATTTTAGATACATTGTGATGTATAAATGCATGTTATTTTATAATATGTGCTTGGCGGCCCCCCTCAACAATTTTGGAAACTTTACATTAATGTATGCATATACTAATCCAATGAATTGAAGATCTTAATAAATATACCACATTTTTATTTCTAATAGTCGCATGTAAACATTACAGCATGGATTCTAGAAGTCTTTATAGATTATGACTATCAATGCAGAACAACGTGGCTTAATGATGGTAAAGTTGAATGCATAGTATTTGGTTATAGAATTCTTATTAGGAGATAAGAGATTGATGTTGGGAATAAGAAGCTGGAATGGGAATATATGTCTCATTCTTCGTATCATCATTCTGTTTTACACTTTAGATTTCTACACACATGTTCTAAATAGGAAAATCATCATCTGCAAAGAACGTCACGAACAATAGGTGGAAAAGGTTTATAATGAAATCAGCATCAAAGAAATAGGTGGATTTGATCCAGAGACGTCAACTTGCAGAAATAGTTTGGGGTGGGGGTTAGATGGTCAAATCCATTTTCTTGGGCTTGATTTCAGTCTCAAGCGAGGAAATAAATCCCCCTAATTTTATCCAATGGAGACTCTCAAAGACTTAACTAGAAAATAAAGGCGAATTTTTCTATTATTCAAATTTCTTTATAATTTTTATAACACTGTAGGCCTACATAGGTGTCATGAGGTATATAGGCTGTTTCCTCTTTAATAAAATCCAGTTTCACTTTTATAGCAACAAGAAAAGTGTGAAGAGTATTAATGTGTTATGTTATATTATATTATTCATTCTTCACTAGGTTTTGCATTTTTTTTTCTTTCTTTCTTTATTGTCCATGAATCTTGAGAGTGTCTTGTCCCACAAATATTTGAGGCGACGAAAGGCCCCTTAAAGTTTGCACCCCTGCTTTCGGCTGACATTTGACGGAGCCTAAGAAAGGAAAGAGGGGAGTAGTCAACGTTTTAAGTTTCTTCCCCTTTTAGGGAAATCCCTAAGTACAAGAATAAGACGCTGCTGTTCAGTACAGTGCCTGAATTTTATCGAAACTTAAAATACCGCTAATAGCCCCCCCCCCTCCATAATCTAAGCGTAACGTATATAAACGTTCATTCTGTACACTTTTTGTGCTGAACAACAAATTGCGCCATTGTAATGGAGTAAAATCTCTTGAGAATCTATCCACCATTCGAGAGTGTAAGGTATAGCAAGCTTTGAGAGTGGGAATTGGAAAAGTGTTCGCTAAATAGAACTGTTTACTATGAAGGTTGTACTTCAATTATTAGGTACCAATGTAGTTTTATTTTTAATATTTTTTGTTCGCAAAATCCACACTTCTAGCCATTCTATTCATATAATTGAATGATAAATTTCTAAAGCTGTATTTTAAATATGAATGATTAATAAGAACTTCTGAATAGTAGACATATCCAGAACCAAGTGCCCGTCGGTTGCGAGGTGCCCAATTCCCGGGAGTGTTGGGGTATAACAAGTCTTGGGACTAGAAACTGGAAAAGTGTATGTTAAATAGACCTGTCCATTAATGAGGTTTTACTTTGTATTGTTATTAATGATTAGTAATGCAATCAGACTCGCTTACAGCGAACTCGAACACATCGAGGTTTCATATATATTGTTTTCTGTGGCCCTCAAACTTCGTAATGTTCATCTGATAGTTGGGACATCGCAAAGACCATGTAAATTAAATGTTTTCGTAGCTTCATTATAAGCGTGTTCGGTAGTGTTCTTATGATCGTAATGTAAAGAGAAATGAATTGAAACATTTTCTTCCAAGAAAAAACGTATTTATTTACAACGTTATAGTGAAAACAGTTCATTAATCTTCGACTATGTAATATATTTATACTATATATACTATATATTTATATGTATAAAAAAATCTTCAGTAAAAATTATATAGTAAATATACAGGTATTAAGGAGGTCACAGAGCTGTTAAGACTTTTTTGAAGCATTGATTCGATTGGTCTTCATAAAAATTACTCAGTAGAAATCTTCATCCTCTTCAGTATTTGCATCTTCTCATTTCGTTATCGCCATTTGACTAATTCAATCTGAAATGGAAAAAAACATTTATCAGAAAATAATATTTAACAACATTTTTTTCAACTCTTTCGAGATATAACAGTTTATAGTATGGCAGCCATATATACTAACTGTATCACACACACACACACACGCACACACATCATCATCATCACCGCCGCATAGGTAAGAAATGCCTTTCTACAAAGTTGAATTTCAACGCCCAAAGAAAATGTAATTTTCAAATTGAAATGAAATTAATTTGAAAAAAAAATTTTATATATATTTTATTTTTTTGTGTGTTGTTTAATTTTGTAAATATTATTTTACTTTTGACCTCTTAGTACATATTGTATGTCATTTTTGTACATATTTACCCTCCCAGCGTTACCCATCACAAATATCTTAGACCTTTTACATCTCGAGCATCCATGATGGCATTTTTTGTTGATATCATTGACAATCGGTAAGATGTTCTTCGGACACTTTTAGTCCTAAATAACTTTCTATTACTTTTAATTTTAAAAATTCCTATTTCCAGAAGTTACAAATACTTGCATTCTAATTTCAAGCTTGTCACCATTCATGCAGTAGCAGTACGACAAGGCTTATCCATTGTCTACTGTTCAGCGTTTATTTTCAGTTGCGCAATTTTCACAGCAAAGTTTTACTTCATAAATTGTATAAAAATTTATCATTTGTCGCATTGATGGATTTAATTATTTATGCAATTAATCATTTATCTTAAGGCAGTGTATAAAAAAATTAGTTTATCTTGAAATGGTGCCCCTGTGATCAAGGTACCTTTCTACGAGCCACAATCTACACACTCACACGCGGCAGCCCTGATAATCAGTGACATATATCATCAACCATCGTACTGCAGGACGCAAGACCACACGTGGTATGGTCATAGCATCCTGGACGACATGAACTTTAACTCACCATGCTAGTTAGACGGTTGGAAAGCTATATGTATATACAGGGTGGCTCAAAATAAAATTTCTCTATACAGTGCCTTCTGTATCTCCAATTAACAGCTGCAGCTCTAATTAAAAATGGGGTCAGAACTTTAAATGATTTTGCATGGTACTTTGAGATCAAGTTATAATCAACTACATTACTACCATCCATCATATCGGTGACAAACACCAAATAACCATAAGCGTAATGTAGTCAAAATGTGCATATGCAATGTTCAAAAGATGGGAATATGGTTCTGGGGAAAAAAATGTTTTTCCAATGTCTGCCGCTAGGAGACAATATGACACTGTACAATAAGAAATTTATTATAAAATAAAATCATCTTTTTTTAATCATGTATTAAACGCAATTTCTGGCCAAAAAAGTCAACGACAATCCTATCGAATCACAATTTCAAGATCAGTGATATCTTCTGATATTGTGGGCAAACAATGAGTAACTCTAAAGTTATAAAATCATTCCTTGTGGCAATTCAATCAAATGCAAAACATGAAAGAAGTACGAACCTCCGAGACTTGCATTCGGGACCTTACCATTACAAGAGGAATACCCTACCAACTAAGTTATGATCTACTTTCACTTACGATATCATGCACGTTTGTATAGAGAGGGAGATTTGTATTGATAGGGGGGAAATATTTATATCTTTGAACTTGAATACCTTGCACAGAAACAAGAAATCACAAGTGTGAAATATATATTAAGTAATTTATTTACTAAGGAAGAAAAAGAAAACAAATACAAATATTTATATTTGCAAAATCAAGCTGCAGTTTGGAGGGCTCCACGATGCAATAAAATTACATGTATTTGTTTGCATTCACCATCACATAAAGCTATATATCATCATCATATTCAACCATTATCTATCCACTGCTGGATGAAGGTCTCTCCAAATGCTTTCCACACAAGTCTATCCTGAGCAATTCGCTTCCACGTCACCCCAACCTGTTTTCTTATTTCATCCACCCATCTAGTTTGAGGACATTTTCTAGGTCTTCGGTGGTCTCTTGGAATTCAGTTGAGAATTTGCGTTGTCCATTGTTGATCAGACCTTCTTGCGATATGCCCAGCCCATTGCCATTTAAGTCTTTTTACTTTAACAATCATATCCTCTACTGTTTGCTCTCTCACCCAAGTGTTTCTTTTTCGATCTCTCCTAGTTATTCCAAGCATGCACCTCTCCATACTCCTTTGGGTTGTCTGTAACTTCCGTATTGCTGCAATTGTTAGACTCCATGTCTCTGATCCATAAGAGAGGACTGGCAATACACACTGGTTGAAGACCTTTCTTTTTAGACACAAAGGCAATTTCCCCTTCAGGATAAAACTGTTTCTTCCAAATGCACTCCAGCCAAGTTTAATACGTCTGTTGAGTTCTTTCATAATGTTGCCATCCATTGAAATCAGCTGGCCAAGGTAAATATATGAATCAGCAATTTCTAGCTCAATGTTGTCAACTTGTACTTTTGTTTCCTCTACGAAATTATTGAACATGATTTTAGTTTTTTGTAGGTTCATCTTGAGTCCAACTTCTTTACTTCTAGTTGAGAGCTCCTGTACCATGTCTTGGAGTTCTGATGGGTTCGTTGAAAAAATAACAATGTCATCAGCAAACCGCAAATGATTTAAATATTCACCATTTATTTTTATTCCCCTGTTATTCCAATTTATTTGATGAAAAATCATCTGTAAAGCTGATGTAAATAGTTTTGGAGAAATGGTATTTCCCTGTCTCAAGCTTCTACCAATTTTTATAGATTTCGTATCTTCATGTAACTGAAATTTGGCACTTGCATTTTTATAAACACCATGTCAATGTATACATGATCGACGTCTGTTGATCTTAAAGAGTTGATAACTTCTGACGTTTTAGTATAGTCAAAGGCCTTCTCATAGTCAATAAATGCCACACAATAGAAGTTCATATTCATGTGTTCTTTTAATTAATTCTCTTAATACTTGAATATGGTCTACTGTACTGAATCCACTTCGAAATCCAGCTTGTTCTCTTGGTTGAGCTGCATCTAATTTTTTCTGCAGGCGATGTGTTAGCACTTTTGTGAAGATTTTATAAATAGCAGGTAACAAGCTAATTGGTCGGTAATTTTTTAAATCCTCTTTATCACCTTTTTTATGCAAAAGAATTACTGTTGCAGAATCCCATTGGTTTGGTATGTTACCACTGTTGAGGCATTTGGTAAAGAATTTTGCGAGTATGGATTCTACATGTTCTCCAGCTTCTTTTAAGATATCTAATGTAATGCCATCACCACCAGGGTCTCTTCATTTCTTCATACTTTTTTACAGCAAATGCTACTTCCTCTTTTAACATTTTAGCAGCTGTTCCTTCGACCATTTCAGTATCTTTGTTTAGTCCACTGTTTCCTTCATATAGTTTTCTGTAGAATTCTTCAACACTTCTAAGTATTTCTTCCCTATTTCTTGTTACAGTGCCATCCTCTCCTTTTAATGCAATGATGTGTTTCTGCCCAACAGACAAACTTCCTTTAACAACCGTAAGACTCTTGTTATTTTCAATGGCTTTTCTTATGTCTTCTTTCATGTTTTTGCGTAAAGTTTTGACAATCTCTACATGATCAATCCTGGAACTGGTATTTTGATTGTCCACCTTCATATCTCTTCGCCTTTTCATGAGCTGTTTCGTCTTCTCAGATAATTTGCTATTGTGCTTTTTACATATTACACCACCAATTTCCCCAGCAGTTTCAATTATTGTCTTAACAATGTTTTCATTTGCTTCTGAGATGTCAACTTCTTCAATAAGTCCTTCCAGTGCAGAAAAGCGATTTTTTAATTCCAACTTGAATGCCTCGGTATTTTCTTTTAATTTCTTTAAATCCACCCTCTTACATACTTGTTTCCTAATGAGCTTCTGCCTTTCTAGTTTAGTATTTAAGTGCATTTTACATCTCACCATTCGATGATCACTTCCAGTATTAAATCTGTTCAGTACGCTGCAATCTTCAATAATTGATTTCTTGTTTGCCAGTATATAGTCAATTTCGCTGGTTCCTCCATTGGGGTGTTTCCATGTCCATTTTCTTTGTAGTTTCTTCTTAAAAAATGAATTCATGATGCTAAGATTTTCAGCTTCGGCAAATTCTATGAGTTGATCGCCACGTTCATTCCTTTCCCCGTATCCGTATTTACCAACCGATGTCTCTCCTTGTTCCTGTTGTCCAATTCTTGCATTGAAATCCCCCATGATGAGCTTGATATGTTGTTTCCCTTTGGTGTGTAACTGTTTGATTTCTTCATAAAATTCTTCAACCTCTTCGTCGGTATGGCTTGATGTTGGTGCATATACCTGTACTATCTGAAGTTGGTATCGCTGGGTTAGTTGAACAACGAGCCTCGCTGCTCGATCTGACGTGCTTTCAACTTCAAGAAGGTAGTCTTTAATTCTTTTGTTGATTAAGAAGCCAACACCACTTGTTCTTCCAGTTTCCGTTCCTCTATAATAAAACAAATGTCCACTTTTAAGTTCCACCAACTCTTCACCTTTTCTTCTAACTTCACTGAGTCCTACAATGTCCCATTTGATCTTGTCAAGTTCTTCTTCCAATTCCTGAAGTTTTGCTTCAGAAGCAAGGGATCGTCCATTATACGTTGCCAAGGTCAATAACAAACGGCAGCCTGGGCCATTCCAGTGATTCTTAGCACCCCCTGCTTTCATGCCACACTGACCGCTGCCTTGATCAGGAGCACTCCAGCACCTGGAGACTAGGGGCCATGGTTTCTGGTGTGTCAACATAATGGAGGAATTAGCCATAATTTCACCACGCTGGCTAGACGGGTTGGTGAATTAGCCCTCCCCTTCCGCCTTTCTATCCGTGCAGCAAATATTAATTTGCCACATAAATAGAAAGCTCAGCCTGCACCACTTGAAATCGGGGTAGAACACTAGGTTACTTGCATGGCCGGTTTCACACATCGCTACATAGCGTCTGAGTCTCCTTCCAGTTAGATACCAGCAACCCTTTTGCAGGCCATATATATATATATATATATTTATCGGTAGCGTTGAGTGGACATTTAGGTTTTGTGTGCTACCCACAGTACATACAAAGTTCACATCAATTTAATCGAATGATTGCATTTTATCAACAAATGAAGGTTTTAGGAAGGCATATAGCATTGTATTATGTGTGTGTGTGTGTGTGTGTGAGAGTGAGTGAGTGAATGAGAGACAGAACACACGTCATAGTAATAGTTCATCAAAACATAAGTCATAGTAATAGTTCATCGAAACATAAGTCACAGTAATAGTTCATCGAAACATAATTCATGAAACTTGCATTTTTTGCAATTTATGGCGTTTCAGCAGTCACTTTTGCTCACGAAAAATCCTACATACCAAAAATATAGCTAAATTAAAAAATTACCACTAAATAATCACTAATGCTGAAAAGTGTTGAATTCCTAAAAAAGTAGCTGAATCTTAAAAAAAAATAAAAAAAAAAAAAAAAAAAAAAAAAAAAAACCGCTCCCAAAACGAAGTTAAATCTCAGGGATAAGACTAAATCACAAAAATTAAAATATTGTTTAAAAATGTAATAGGCTACTGTTTATTTATTTATTTTTATTTATTGTGAAACACGTTTTATTGCCGAGATATAGAAAATGTCAGTAAGCCGTTGTATATGATGCTTCTAAGGAAAAAATAGCGATTAAATCGTAGTTCTGTATTCATCCAATAGATGGCGCGGCATGTTATTGGTAGGATGTACTAGTTGCGTGTTTTAGAAATGCACTAAATGTTGCAATGCGAGTTAATTTTAATATAAATAGTGCCACAGTAAAAACAAGACTTTTGCATATATTTAAGCAACTAATATTAAGACATGGAAAAAGGGTTATAACTGGTTGAAAACTGGTTTTCAAAATCTCCGTTTCGAGTTGTCTTTAAAAACAGCCGAGTCTAAGGAATGCGTGTGTTGCCAGTTTATTTACCTCTAACCCATTTTGTTATCGTCTGTCTAAACGTTTAAAGCGCGCTTCTAATTCTACTCCTCATTAAGAATAATTGGCTGCTTCTTCTTCATTCGACACTCTACTAATTTTCTCCGACTTTCAGTTGAAAGCACACACGTTGATCTCTAATGCTACTACCAGTGCCGTATTTACCAATAGGTATGGGCGCCTCGAGGGGGTGCACTTCCACCCCTTCGCTTATTAAAAAATGATGGGGGGAGGACTCAATCCATAAGAAACGATAGACCAACAACATTATTTAATTGGAATTCTTCCTTGGTGCACCCCCTTGCATTTGACTCTGGGGGCGCTCATGCCAATAGGCTATACTAGACTAAAGAATAGGGCTGCAAAATGTTATGCATTGAGTCCGATATAACAAAATTAATACCATACGATGATATAATTAATTGTTTTGCTGAGAAGAAAATCATCATCGTCATTCTTTCCATTTAAATACCAGTGTTCGATGGGCTTTTACTTTTTACTAAAATTAAAATTTATTTCAATAAAATTGAATTTGATTTATTATATACCAAAAAGAAATAATACTTCAATATAAGTTAATATTGTTTAATGTTTATGTTTCAATTTATGAGTTTGTTTTTCAACATTTATTGTCAATACAAAAGTTTTTGGCGTATATTGAATGTAACAATTTTTATGTTCCTACCACTGATTGGAGGGAGGTGGACAGGTAGGAAGGGGTGGCAAAATGGTAAATTTACTCACGCCTACCACCACCATGGTGCTGTCACAGAGAGGGATAGTGGGGCAACAACCCCCCTTCATTAATTATAAATATTATATATCTGCTAAAAAATTTTACATATATGTATCTTATGTATGTATATATGTGTGTGTACATATATATATATGTGTGTGTGTGTGTGTGTGTGTGTGTGTGTGTGTGTGTGTGTGTGTGTGTGTGTGTGTGTGTGTGTGTGTGTGTGTGTGGTCGGTATTTGTCTAGAGGAATTATTTAGCCATTAATTAAGCTCCTACGGCATTTCTTCGTATAAAAGAATGCAAATGCCAAGCAAAACAAGCCAATTTATATATTTTTAAACAATACAGGCGGACAGAGAAAAAAAATAAAATAAAAAGGAAACCGAAAAACGACTTCTTCGAGCTTTTAGAGAGAAGAAGTGATACTGCTACGTGACAAGCAATATTTAAAAAAATTAGTGATTCTCTTGTTGCAAAATCTATTATGAAAATTTTACAAAAGCCGAAGATATTCATTATATTGTATTTTCTTATGTTGAAACGTTATATTATATTATACCACATACACACACACATACATATATATATATATATAGAGAGAGAGAGAGAGAGAGAGTTGTGACCCCTTAAACCTCTCCGTATAAATTTTATGAGATCGCTATTGACTATCGCTAATAATAGTAGTTCTTAATAGCATATACATACAGTGTAAATTTTATTGACTATAATTAATATATATTTGTATACACACGGTTTCTTTCAGCTTCAGACAAGACAAACGTCCTTCTTCACTCTTTCGGAAACCCATTCTTTCCGCCATCTTTAATTTCGAGTTTGACAAGTCTGGTTTATCGATGGTATCAGTTAAAGTAAACTGCGTACGGAAACACTGACTAACGTTAGTAATTTTTTATCCGAAACCTGTTTCGGCAAATTTTTTTCTCCTTGGTGAAAATAAACACCAACAATCAACGTCAACAACACAGCAGCATGAACAAACTTAACCATAACCTCTTTTTTATTTTCAAATCGTGATGTAATTGCGAGTGCGTTTTAATCTCTCAGACTTTTAAACATATGTTTACATGTACTACGTGAAATTATATGTAATAAAGTTTAATAATTTTCGTTCGATTACATTTAATTTTTTCACTGTTTTCAGAATTTTGCGCCTGATAGAACGAAAAATTTTGGCAAGTTTTTTGGCGTCATTTTTAACTTTTAAGTAGAGGGGTTTAAAAGGAGTGGGTCTTCGATTTTGACAGAAGTGGTACCATTCGCAAGGTCTTGCCCAGAAGAGTAAAAAATTCAATGCGACTATCCGACACAATAAAACCGTTTACAAGATATGGGCAAATTTCATCGGATATAAAAGGGAAAAAAGAAGAAAACGGTGAACATAATGTTCTTAATCGATAAGAAGAGGTAAACACAAGGTTATAATGCAGTGTTATACATGCAATGCTGCAAGAACAGGAACGTCAGTAAATTGGTAGCAAATGCGGGGGTCGTGTTCCTTCCTCCCAACGCTACGAAATACCACCAAGGATGTGAAGACTTTTCCTGTCTACCATTCGATGTGAAGATTTTTCCTGACTGCCACTCCATTTGATGACTTTTCCTGACTACCACTCGATGTGGAGACTTTTACTGACTACCAGTCGATGTAAAAACTTTTCCAGACCACCACTTGATGTGAAGACTTTTCATGATTACCATTCGATGTGAGGACTTTTCCTGACTACCACTCGATGTGAAGACTTTTCATGACTACAAGCACGTGGTCAAGAGAATGCTCGTGTATTCTTCCACTCACTGGATTATATATGGTCAATAAATCAGGCCAACAAAGGAAGAAATTGTAAAAATGCATCAGTTGGTTTATAATGATATACTGGTGTAGGCAGGGGGTGTTGATGGGTAATGCAACCCTTCATTCAATGAAATTTTGTATATTTAGCATAGGAGTATGAAAGTTGTAGCCATGTAGCCCCTCATTGAGCCTATACCCCCCCTTTATGAATATTCTCCTCATAAAAGATCGCACTGCTCACTGTAGTCCGGGGTTTGGTTCCCCAGGCCTTAAGAGGTTCGGATTCCTCGGAAAACTGTAGGTCCCGGCGCAGCATGACCACTGTAGTCTTTGAGCCGTAAAACCAAAAAACAAACAAACAATTATGAATATTCTGCGTATGACTATATAACAATATCATCTGTATTTGACACTATACACAATTGTATCTTCCAAAAGGCGGTGAATTGATGTGTCTCAATTCACTTACTGGTAAACTTAATAAAAAATGTTCAAACAATTGTTTTGATAGCATGCAGCTCTCATTAGCAAAACAAGTCGTCATGTCGTCCTTCCTTTGTAGTTAAGTTTTCTTCATCACACATGGTCCGATGAATGGAGGAATATTAAAGCATAATCTTGACAACGTGCTTGTACTTACGTTCTCATGCTGAATGATCGTGGTACTTTGTAGCATTGAGAGGAAAGAACACAACTTCTAGATTTCCTCCTAATTTACTGATGTCCCTGTTATTCTAACGTGATCTACTTCATTTTAACCCAGTATTTACCTCTTCTTATCGGTTAGGAGCATTAGGTTAATGTTTTTTCTTATTTTTGTTTTACTCCTTTGTATTCGCTGAAATTCTTCCATTTCTCGTAAAACTTTGCTGGGCGACTGGTAGGTGTATGACGTTTTTACTCCCAGCAGCAGAATCGCTGGGACCATGTTTTCAAAATCAGCAACTTACACCTCTTGCACCTTTCTAATAAGTTATTACACTGATATAAAAGCTGATGAGCTAATGATAAATTGGCTGACGAGCTGATGATAAACCCAAGTTAACTAATGAATTGATGAGCTGATGATAAACCGAAGTTAACTAATGTAAACTGAACGTAAATAAATCCAAACGACCCACCGAATATTTTTACTGCATCAAATGCCTCCAAATAGAAGAATCAGTAACATTCTAAATAAAAAAAATTAATAACGTAATTTGTGCTATTATATAGTTTATCTTATAGTATATTAGATATAGTGTATTAGATATTATAGATGGAGTTTACACTTTCTATCGACGTAGTTATTAAAAACCAGGTCTTCCATATCGGAATATAGAGTATGGACTTCACATTGGAACGGAATAATTATATCAAGTGAAAATCGGTTATCAATGTAAGTATTATACACATAAATTAAATAATTAATTAAATAAACTAAATCTTTCAACCTTGCGACGATTACAAATAGCACTTAGAACTCGCAATAATATTTTAGGAGAAATTCCTCCAACAGGAGTATCATTTAAAGCTCTTGCTAGACGACATCGGGCCAGATGGATAGCAAAACAATATACTCCTTGAAGATTTGGATGTTTCGGGACCAATTTAAATTAACAGTTGCCGAAAACAGGGGAATTATAGACATTTGCCTGTTTTAGTCCGCTTTTTTTCGAAGTTTCTGACAAAACTAAAGAAAAATGGTCCAAGCTATGGAAACATAAAAAAATAGAATATCCTCAAAGAAAGCAGTTGTCGATCCAGATGTTTTGCATTTAAAGGCACTACATCGTTTTGTTTCCTCTAACACTAAAATATTTTTTTGAAATTTTGGACATTCCGCCAGATTTTTTACAAAACAAAGCAGAGATTTGGACTGATGATATTACGCATATCAAAGCAAAGGAAACAGTTTCGTGTGTAAGAGTGGTGGTAAGTGATGCAGCTGAAAGAGGAATTGCTTTAATCACTGATTAAAATAAACTACTTACAAACGATGAATACCAAAAGAAATACTTGTTCCAAGTTATAAAAGACTTTAGAAAAAAGTACCCAAATCGTCATGAGCAAACTTCGTTAAAGTAAATTGTCTTAAACGTTTTTTCGAATTTCATTACTTCTGTACAATTTTCAGGTTTGTGTTCATAACTGATGTAGTCACTTGGCGTTATAAGCTGTATGTGTAGCCTATTATTAACCACACATATATTAACTCCATACTGTAAATACTTATAATATACTCGTGCATACTGTACATACTTGCATACTGTGAAGGTGGTAGCGACACCTAAGAATAATTCAATATCCATAAAAAATTCAGCAAAATATTTTTTTGATAGATTGAACATATTTATGGGTTAGGAGTAAATAAATTCAAAAAAATTTTTTTTTGAGGCCATGTAAGACCCACCCTAATGTACATACTGTATTAATTTTACTTTTGTACTGCAAATTTATACCAAATATTTTATATCAAATTCATATTCTACCTTCCAATATAATACTTGGTATGAAGTGACTATGTTGATAGAAATAATAATCCATCTATTATATCTAATAGTGTATAACAAATTCATATCTAATACTATCTAATAAAGTGTGCACAGAATACTGCATAAGAAACGGTATACCTAATGCTATAAGTGTAAAAACCGATTCAGTTCAACATTGGGTCTATTAGAGGTTTGTAACAACAGTTCGTAGTGTACTAGTAGTACTCATAGGGTAACGCAATAGGGAACGTAATAGGTAGAACGCATTGACGCATTCATATAAACATTGCTGTTTTTCATCAGCAATCGAAGGAGGCGAATTCCGAACAAAATATTTTCCGGGAATGTTGCCGTGGAGCAACAAAAAGTGACATGAAATGTCAACACTCTGTGTTTACTCCTGGCAATTGATGACGAAAGGCGACAGCGTCGACTGCTCGAAACGCGTGTAAACGTTCCACATGTTACTTCAATAATGTTACTTCAATAATTTTTACTGTTTTATAGCAACAGCGATAACGCGTTCGTCTTTTGTGCCGTTAATCCGAGTTTGATTCCAATGGCGTCGCAGCGCATGTACCTAACCGTCCGGAGTTTTGTTCCCTAGAGAGTGGCTGTCCGGAAAACTGTGTTCTAGCGCGATATCACTCTAGCTTTCCTGGCGACGTAAAACAACAAACGAAATGGTAATTTTACTGAGGTAATATAAAATTTCAGCATATTTTGTAGAAAATTTCAGTAATGACATATAAAAATTCTCCTCTTCTTTTCTCCTCGCCTATGTTTATGATTATTTTCATCGTTTGTAGTATTTGTATTTTGGAATATATCTTCTATAAAATCTTTCAAATTGTTTAGATTAATAGAAATTTTATGCCGCAAGGGCATAAGCCCAATGATTTACTTTTAAATCCTCATTTCCGAATTCAGCGTAATAGCACTCATTCACTCTTTGAATTGTGATATTTCAATGCTTGAAACAACTTTCAAAAATTAATGATTGAAAAACATACTGCATGAACTAACTTCAATATTCTAATTGGAATAACATGTGCTGAACTTGATTCTTATAAAGCCGATATAATTTACGAATTCAAAAAATGTTAAAAGAAAAATAATGAGGATATATATATATATATTACATATTAAAATTTGTTTACATAGTTTATGATATGTTTTTTTTGGATTTGCATTTCATTGAAATGGCTCTAGGCACACACTAGCGTCGGAATGTGTTTTACATTCACGTAATTTGATTTCTTCATTAATGAAGTTTTATCTCATAATTTTATCGAAGCTCCATACTGCTTGCTGCCATATTTTGCAGTAGTTTTATGTGTCATACTGCCAAGCAGTTTTTAAATTTAATATATGTTTTACGCTTTTATTCGCCTGGGCCCCTGGTATGGGCCTTCCGTGACACCCTCTAGATACGGCCCTGTCTGACACAGTATAATTCTTACGTCACAAGATACAAACAAGCTAACGTTGCAACTACTTGAATAGATATGTGTGTATTGTTTTCTAAACGTTCAAATCATAATCCATTTTTGTAAATTATAAAATATAAATTGTACGAAAATGTATAAGAGTTCATAAAAGTATATAAAAATGTATAAGAGTGTATGAAGATGTATAAGAGTGTATGAAGATGTATAAGAGTATATAAAAATGTATAAGAGTGTATAAAAATGTATAAAAACGTGTAAGAATGTAGAGGTTTGAAAAACCTAATAATATAGAGATAAATAATATAGAAAATATATAAATAATATAGAGAGTAAGTTGTTTATAACGCAATTTGCTAACTATAATGCATTTTAAAGTGAAAATTAGTCAACTTTATCACAATTTGGTGCATTTTGGCGAGGCCGGGGACGTGGGGAAGGGACGCCTGGACATCGGGCCCTTGGACACGTATACACGTGTCCAGGGGCCCGATATGAAACTTTAATATTATAAGACGCGTGAAAATTACACCTAATTGATCGGAGCCCCAATTTACTGAACTACTTAGGGGCCCTATAAGTAATTCCCTAATGTTACTCCTCGTTTTGCACTTAGCAGCAAGTCACGGAGCCTTTTGTATGGATAGATATGAGCTCCAAATCTAACATCCACCGTTATTTAACTGTTAGCGCTTTTTCTAGGGGAATTTAGGGACTTCCTTTAAAGACATGGCAGCGCTTCATTTGGCAACACTGAATTTCAGGTTTGACCACATTCCGCTCCGCATTCTTGTTCCACTTATCACAACTGGTAAGGAAGACAATTTTTATACTTCGGCTTAACTTGTGAACATTCGTTTGTCGGATATCAAAGGCTCGCAAACCAGATGCTATAATCGGTCAAAAGACTCATTAAAAATTATAAATTCGAATCTTAATTAAAAGGATAATTATTGGCGCATATCTGGCGTCAAAATCCTTGCTTCTTAGGTCATCATACTCAAATTACCACATTCGACATATTACAGCTAAACAATCAAGTCTGCTGCCAAAAATACTGACATTTCAGTATGAAAATTTCAGGAATCAGAATAAAAGTAGAAGCTCACATTCAAATTTAATTCCTTTGTTCTATTGTAAAAAAAGTTTGTGTCTATCAGATATGTAGGCTATCAAATAAATAGAGTATCAAATAAATAGTCTATCAGATAAATAGAGTATCAGATAAATAGTCTATCAGATAAATAGAGTATCAGATAAATAGTCTATCAGATAAATAGAGTATCAGAAAAATAGTCCATCCGATAAGCATTGAATCGCTTAATGGTTACACAATAACTTATAGCAAACTATTTAATTACTAGCGGTTAAACTACGTCTTAATAGATGGGATAATAATTAAGTTCTCAAGTTTAAAGTTGTAACCTTCAATTTATCAAACTTTTACTGGAAGATACGTTTTTATACTAAATTTTGAAGAATGTTTTTGTCCTCTTTAGTTCATTCTTATGTTATACCATAAACTGTATCTTATTTTGCCCATTTTTTGCTATCAAATGAATTTTGCTTTGCAGGAGCAGATGATGCAAAAATAAAATTCCGTTAAATTATACATTTGATAATTTTAAACATTAATTTTAATTCCCAGAGAAGGATTGGGCGTAGTCCAAAATGGCGTGGTGAGTACATAGAAACCGCGTTGATGTGATGGAAAGGAATAAGATTTGTAATAGAGGACAACAGACGATCTCTGGCAAAGGGAAAACCAAGAGCAATGTTCGTGTAAAAGTGGGAGTATAATAAAGTTAGTTTCGAAGACACGAAAGCAAAACACGAGTGAAAGTAAACTGCTTCCGTGAAAGAAGGGTAGGGTTAGTTTTTGAAAATCTTATACACTCTGTTAATATCTATATGGATACCGCTTTAGGTCTTTTCCTTCTCTTCCCAGGGATCTTGTGCTGTTCTCTACCCTTCATACAAATCAATCAACCAATCAATCAACAATCCTTCCTTCCTTCCCTCCTTCCTTCATTCATTCATTCATTGATGCTGGGGGGAACTCAATTCAGACAAAAAACAAGAAAAAGAATTCGCCCCGGTGGCTTTGTGTGTTGACCATTATTTGGCAATTGTGTTATCCCTGAGAAGGGTAATAATATCTTGCACCTCAATTCAATTCTTGCTTCATTATAGGAAGTGCTTTTGCTTTTTTTTGGTTTTACGGCTCAAAGACTACAGTGGTCATGCTGCGCCGGGACCTACTGTTTTCCGAGGAATCCGAACCTCTTAAGGCCTAGGGAACCAAACCCCGGACTACAGTGAGCAGTGCGATCTTTATGAGATCTCTGAGTAAGCGTTCTTTTTGCACTGCTGGGAGTCGAACCCGGATTAGCGGCGCACTAGGAGAACGCGTTACCACACTGCGCCACCGCAGGGCCCAATATAGGAAGTAGTATTACATTATTATTATTATTATTATTATATAATATACAGTCGAATCTGGTAAAGTGACCACCTTGGTCAAGTGACACCTGAATAAATTGACCGCCTGAAAAAAGTAATATATGAATAGTGGCCACCTGAATAAAGTGACCAGTTTTTTATAAGAGAAAGAACTGGTAGGGATTTGATCATTCGTATAACGAAGTCTGTCTTTTATAGAGACCACCTGTCTATGATGACCATCGCAGTCCAGTCCCAAAGGTGATTGTTTTAGGCAGGTTCTGCTGTATATACAATGTATCTTCGTTTTTATTTCTATAATATTCATTCGTATTCTTTTCCATTCATTATTTTAATGTTATTTCCTTGTGTTATTTTATATTTATTATTCTTATATTTTTCCTCCTATTAGGGAAATAAATCCACTGACTAGACTGTTAAGATAAGTAGTTAGTAGTTATATAAGAAGTGAGTAGTTATATAAGTAGCTTAGTTGAGTTCTGCTTGGATAATAAATAAGTCTATTCGTTGGATAATTTGCCATCTTACAGAATTTCTTTTCGATGTTTTTCTTTGGTTCTTTTAAAGCGATATCGCTGGTTCAGCATCGTTTTCAAAGAATTAGATGCCATTAATTATTGAGTTCTTATTGAGACCTATCCTGAACTCTTAACATTGCATTGACTTTTAGATTGCTGCTTACCACAACATTATAAACGAAAGAGGGAATCTAAATTTGTTCTTAATTTTTGTTCTCTAAATTAACATGAACACAGGTTCAAAAATAGGGGTAGACGTGCGTGTATATTTCAAAAATTAAATATAGTGGTCTATAGGTCTTCAAAATATATGGCTTTATAGAAAAAATCATAAGCCAACTTGGATAATATATACACATAATTGGATAATATATATATACACATACTTGGATAATATATATATATATACTTGGACAATATATATATATATACACATGCGGATAATATATATATGCACATACTTCGACAATATATATATATATAAACACATACTTGGATAATATATACACATACTTGGATAATATATACACATATACTAATATCTCCGAATAGGGCAGAGCTTGGAACTTGAATATTTGTCTACTAGCGTCTGCTTTTTGAAAAACTTGGGGGTAACATGCATTTAGACTGAAAATTAGAAGAGTGTCCGTTGAATAAATGTGTCCGCTATTCGGAAGCGTTAAGGAGGTTTTACTGTACATGTCGATGACTTATGTCGCTTATATTGCAAAAGGTGAAAAGATTATGTGTGTGTTCGATATTTATATAACGTTTTGGAGTTTTTTTAAATTTGAATTTAGTAACGAATAACGTTAGAATTACACGGGCGATCATGATTTCTTGTTACTCCAGAAACACACTGTCTTTAAGGATCATTGCTCACTATTAAACATCGTCTGCAGCCGAACGGTGATGTTAAGGAAAAGCGCTTGACAATTATGCCGTTAACTCGAGTTCGATACCCATGGTACTGTAAAACGCGTACCCACTGACGTATGCAAGGGGGTACTAATGGGGTTGTAACCCCCCATTGCAATGAAATTTTGTATATTTAACATAGGAATATGTGTGTTGAAGCTCTGTAACCCCCTATTGAGTCTATAACACCCCCCTTATGAACTTCCTGCCTACGCCTATGCGCGCACAGTTTTTCTGCTCACAGTTCACCCGTTGTATTTCCTAGGAGAACGTCGAGATTTTTCTGAAAATCCTAGGCTTTGGTACATCATGACTTCGTCTGTCTTTATGACTTAACGCACAAACAAGTACATTCTGCATATGGCAACACACGTCATCCCTTTTCATAGTACTGCTACTACTACTACTAAACAATTGCCACTCGTAACAACGATATCCTTCGATGCCACCAACTTCAAGATATATTTTGAAGAGTTCTTCTCCTCGATTTTTATGAAGCTTTCACTGGCATGGTTATGGGACAATAGCCACAAAATGAGATTCATTATTGCCTTTTTCCCCAGGGCAAAGCCGAATAGGTAAGCCAACTTGATGACTTGCCTAAGGGTGGGCAAGTTGTTTCCATCCGAGTTCAGGGTATGTCGGCTACGGGCCAGTTAAGCCAGTAGGCATTTTGGGAAGGACACCCTTTCAAACACTTCCTAGTTCGGGAAAAGGAGACGGGGAAGAGTAAGGGGAATGGTGAGTCTGAATTTTTATGTCTCTTTGGCAACAGAGCGGAACGGAAATACCGGCTGAGATGCCAAGAGAAAGCGCAACAATTTGAGTGTTTCCTGTACTTTTGAAAGTCAATGTCCCACATCGAGATTTTCGAAACTTGCCGATACCGGTTCGAAAATCGTCTGCCAAAAACTGCGTGATCTACAACTATTGACGCCGTATTTCAAATCGATTACTGCGAGCAGTTATCGATTCCCCATCATATCATAAAAATTTAAACGAAAATTACGAAGCAGGCTATTATTATTTAAACGTATGTAGTAAAATCCATCATTGACGACATTTAAAGGACGAACAAACGCCTCGTTAAATAGGAAAAAACACTAATCAGAATGTGGTTAATTTATGGACCGCAAAGTATCGTCGATAATAGTCGGTAACTTCTCCTATTAGCGACATTTAAAGGACGGACAAACACCTCGTTCAACTGGAGAAAACGTTAATCAGAATGTGCATAATTCATGGACCGCAAAGTATCGTCGGTAATAGTCCGTAATTCTCCCATTAACGACATTTAAGGGATGAACGAAAACCTCGTTAGATAGGAAAAAAAGTAAATCAGAATGTGCATATTTCATGGACCGCAAAGTACCGTCGCTAATAGTCGGTAAACTCTCCTATTAACGACATTTAAGGGATAAACAAAAACCTCGTGAAACAGGAAAAAAAACATTAATCAGAATCTGCATAATTCATGACCGCAAAGTATTGTCCGTAATCCGTAATAGTTGGTTATTTCTCCTATTAACGACATTAAAGAGACAGACAAGCGCCTCGTTAAATAGGAAGAAACATTAATCAGAATGTGCTTAATTCATGGACCGCAAAGTATCGTCGATAATAGTCGTTAAACTCTCCTATTAACGACATTTAAGGGATGCACAAAAACCTCGTTAAACAGGAAAAACGTTATTCAGAATGTACATAATTCATGGACCGCAAAATATCGTCGGTAATAAACCGTAATAGTCATAAATTAGGGCGCCATTATTGGGAGAATTTACTCTGTATTATGTACATATGAATTGGAAACCAAATATATTTATGATAGAGTCTCGTTAATTCAAAACATGCTAATCCGGTTAATTCGAACTTTTTTTCAGTCAGCTGGCTGTTTTTTTCAACGACAGCCGACTGATATGACGTAAACAAACTGCGTAGTGTATGTTACCAACCAATTGAAATTTCCCATAAAAGGACAATTTTTCATCGTCTGTTGCCTATTATAGGTGCACACCAAAACGCACACACACACATCAAACAATTATAAATTCTATAATAAAGATTCTGCAATTCTTATAAATTCTATAGCAATGATTCTGGAATTCTTATAAATTCGATAGCAATGATTCTAGAATTCTTGTATATCCTATAATAAAGATTCTAGAATTCTTGTAAATTCTACAGTAAAGATTCTAGAATTCTTGTAAATTCTATAGTAAAGATTCTAAAATTCTTGTAAATTCTATAGTAAAGATTCTAGAATTCTTGTAAATTCTATAGTAAAGATTTCAGTTAATCTGAACAGGTCCCATTCCCAATTAGTTCAGATTATTAGACTTTACTATATTTGCCGACTATCCCTCTGTTACCATACATGCCTCTGATGTGACAAATAATTCGGAAATTGTAAATTCAGAGAAGATTTTGATGCAAATAATAAAAATATAAATATTTTAATTAATAAATAAAACACTATCTACAATATTATTTATCAAAAGCAATGGAATAAAAATTCTCCCAGCGATGGGGACTATGATATTTATTATAAATAACCATTCTTTCTTTGATACAATTTCAGTAAATATATAAAAACTTTATAGTTTATATAAAGTAATAATTTATTTTGCATATAATAATGCTATCGAAACAATTTTTTTAAAACTATCTTGACCTTTTACATGTTTTGTTTAAACACAATAAACGCCTTTCTTATTTAATATTTAAAAAGCATAACTTAATAATTTATTTTTGAAGAAAAAGTAACTGTCGGAGGTTAACTTATGAAGAAAATCTAGGTTTTTAAAGACTCGTTCGTATGTCTTTTTATACGATAGTGGAGGTAGATAATGTATTCGTAGATAACGAAACAAACTGAATTCGTTAAATTTTAATGATGAATTTCATTATGCATGCGAAATAATTAATCATAAAAAATTATGATATTTTCATTCTATGTATTTCCTAAAACTACCTGGATGTAATTTTCAAAATCCATAATGATAGCATTTAAGTCGAGCATTTTCTTGGTTTCGGTAATTTTAATTACCGTGTAGGCATAACGTATGGAAACTTGAGCGTGAAATATTATTTTGATTATGTGCTCGATACCCACGAAGTCGAGTTCAGGAAAATATGGTATATATCAGCATGTAACGTAATTACTAGATGTCAATAATTGACAGTTGTAATTACCACAATCATTAATCCTCATTGCAAATAAATTATACCATAATTACAAGTTGCTAACTCAGCTTTCGGAGCAAGCTTTCCACAGAGAAAAGGTTTCTGTATCTGAATTCATTAGAATCCACGTAAATCCTAAGTATTCCTGCCAAACAATTTTTTTAGACATTGAAAAGGTTTTCGATAGAGTTTGGCACATCTAAATTTATTCAACTTAATTTAATTAAAATTATTCGAATTCAATTTATTAAAATTATCCAAATTCAATTTATTCAAATTATTTAAATACAATTTATTCAAATTATTTAAATACAATTTATTCAAATTATTCAATTTATTCAAATTAAATTTCAATTTATTCAAATTAATAAAATTCAATTTATTCAAATTATTCAAATTAATAAAATTCAATTTATTCAAATTATTCAAATTAATAAAATTCAATTTATTCAAATTATTCAAATTAATAAAATTCAATTTATTCAAATTATTCAAATTCAATTTATTAAAATTCAATTTATACACTAAAGTGTTACAAAGTTTGGTCCGTCAGATCTTCAGGAAAATTCAACGGGAAGAACAAAATAAAAAAAACAGTGTATTTAACATCACAGCTCGAAAATGTGCATGTCTTCAAGGAATAAAATTGTGATGTGTGATAAAATTTCCAAAAGTAATTATTTCTTGAATATCTGCGTGATTTACGAAATTTATATTGGGACGTTAAAACATAATACTGGATGGATCCAACATTTTATTAATGACGCAATGGAACAATATTATTTAACTTGCAACTGGTAGTGTGAACTAGTGCTAATGCTATTTACTCAGAGTTTTCAAACTTCGTTTAAGACATTTTTCACCCTTTTTCCTCCAGAAATGTCCCCAGACTCTCTTCTCCAGTGGTCCTCATAAAGTAAAGAAATACTTAAAGTGCTTCGTAAACAGCCAGAGTTTCAGAAATACTACTCCCCACACCATAGGCGTACCCAGAAAGTTCATAAGGGAGTTATAGGCTCAATGGGGGGGGGGAGGAGGTCATTGAGATGCAACTCACATATTTCTATGTTAAATATACAAAATTTCATTGCAATGGGGAGGTTAAAACCCCCATCAACACCCCCCTGCGTACGCCAATGTCCCACACTACACGAAATAACAAATTCACCAAACAGTTTTTAATACCCGTAATCGCAATGAAATGTTAAACTCTCCTTACTAGAAAAATATAAATTATTTTAAAAATTTCTTACTAAACAACACACATCTGCGCATCAGTCATATAAAAGTCATCTTACTGCAATACTCGTAGGAAATTATTTAATTCGATTTATAAACATTCAAATTTAGAAACGATCATCACTTCACCCGTGACGCTTTACCTCCATTCTTCGTGGCCTCTCCACCCCATGGTATCTCAATCCAACAAGATATTCAAAAAATTCCCAAAATTAAACAAAGGATTGTTATCAATAATAACATGACGTGTATTTTGTTTTACCTCAGTATATTTCCCTATTCTCTTAAAGTCATTTTACCCAGAGGAAATATTTGAAATAATTTTCAAATCTTGGGGAGTCTGGGATTAAAATTATTATAACTGCAGCCCATGGTATATTAGAAAATCAGCAATGCTTTGGTCAATACAAAATAAATCAAAATACGTAGTAAGACTTCGGCTAGGAAATTCCTTGCCCTATTTAATTTGACCATGAGGAAATTGCAATATATATAAATTTTAAGGCAAATCTTCAGATGCTGAATAATCTTCTCAGGATACTACAGTTTTCTGTTTCACAGATGATGGCCCCAGGGGCGGACTGAGTCCTCTCAAAGGGCACATACCTTGAATTTTCCGAGGGTCCGAATCCTTGTCGATTCGAAGACTCGAGTCTTATCTCCCACGAGGGGGGCCGCACCGGCTCGTGGGACGGTGGCACAGTCTGCCCATGATGGCCACATATAACAAGAAAAAGAACTGATTTTATATACTGTATAATATCTGTTTGTCTTGAGAAAATTACTTGTAGGTTTTCTCTATCATAGGTGCAAAATATACTAAACTGGTTGCCTTTTCTTTAAGGGAAACATTAATATAGGTTCAATTCTCCATAATTAAAAACCACTATCTATATTATTATCATTTATTATCATTTTATTATCATTTATTTCAACCATTGTCTATCCACTGCTGGATCAAGGCTTTTTCAAATGTCCTCCGCGCATGTGGTGGACCACGTAAAGTTGATAATGTAAAATATCTCAAAAAATAAGCGTTTTGCAAAAAAAAAAAAAATGTTTGAAACAAAAGTTGCTTGTTTGGAAGGGGGAAAGTGTTTTCCATTATCTATGTTTTACTTAGAGGTCATTTTCATGGTCATTTGAAGGATAAGCTAGCTTTTTTAAAGGGAACCTATATTTTTTATTCTCTTTCCTTGTAAAAAAAATAAACAACTTTTGTAGAAAGCATTTTTCCGATTTAGCGCTTTGTTTCCACGACATTTAAAAAGTAAGCTTGAATAAAAACATTCATGCTATATCATGCATGTTGCACATTTCTTCAAGAGTCCCCCCATAAATAAAAACCATTTCGACTTTTTCATTTATAAGCAGATACTTCATTTTTAACACACAATAAACTAAAACTCATAAACTAATTTATCTTAACACTTAAGTGCTAACTTTTAAATGACTTACATTAAATGGATGGTTGTGTAACGCGGAAGTGGAGAAAAAGCTGAATGCTGGTAGCACCATCTTGCTTCGGTACCAATTAGCACAACGCTCAATATCTCATTTCTCTACTGAATGTAAATCGGTTGTACGATTTATTAACCAATCATATTTATTTTTATTTGCGTGTACAATGTTTCTCCAAGAACCGAATACTTAATGTCTTTTATTTTTTAAAAAAATAAATTAGTTTTCTATGATACTTTTATTCAAACTTACATTTTAAATATCTTGAAAACTAAGTGCTAAATCGAAAAAATGCTTTCCACCAAAAATTGTTTACAATTTTACAAGAAATTATAATAAAAACTTTGTTTCCCTTAAAAAAAACAGTTTCACCTTCAAATGACCATGAAAATGGCCGCCCAATTAAAATAAAGAGAATGAAAAACACTCTCTCCTTTCTAACAACTTTTGTTTAAAACATTTTTTTTTTTTGTAAAACGCTTACTTTTTGAGATATTTTAGATTATCAACTTCAAGTGGCCCATCTTGTATATTCTGAGCAATTCGCTTCTATGTTACTCTTAAATCGTTTTATTATTTCACCCACATTTCTAGTCTGAGATCATTTCCTAAGTATTTGATGATCTTTCGGAATCCAGTTGAGGATTTAAAATGGCCACCGATCAGTTTTCCCCGCGACATGACCATTCCATTCCATTGCTATTTCACACACACGCACACTTTCAAATATACATATATATTTTATATAAATCGAACACTACGCAGATTAAATTAAACAACAATATAAATCAACGTTTATTGGCGTAGTGATACCAGCGCCGATGTTATGGCGTGATTAGATGGTGAAACGTTCGAAAGAAAATAAATATTTCTGCGTTCGGTGGGAAAGATCGTGGGTTCAGGGACAACAGAACACAGAAATATTTATTTTCTTTCGAACGTTTCACCATCTAATCACGCCATAACATCGGCGCTGGTATCACTACGCCAATAAACGTTGATTTATATTGTTATATATACTTATTTTATTTATGACTACCGCCAGACGAATGGAGGTCATTCGTCTAGCGGTCCAAGACACTCCGGGCTAAACGGAGGGACCCTGGTTCGAATCCAGGATGGGGAAAGCGTCTCTTTTTCTCCAAAATTACACAAGCTCTAGTTTGAGCTGTAATTAAAACGTGGGTGGCAAAAATTATAGTATAATAAATTGCTAAATACTCGCAAAGAAAATTACAATTTTCCGGCGCCTGATAGAACCGAACTCACATCCTTTTAATCGACGGTAAAGTGCTCCGCTGCTTAAACTACAGATGTCGATCACCTTTCCCATATTAGCGCATATAAGGCTTTCACAAAGGATAAGACTGTGTCATCTAATATTACCACATCTTCTGCTACGCTGAGAATTACTCGAATAAATATTAATTAACTAGTAAAATTAATTAATTAATATTCTTTTGTAGACTCGAAATCTTCTTTACATTCTTTTATTTTTCTTGCCATATTAATTTATGTTAGGTGCACGAAAGGTTTTTTTGTTTTTGTTTTTTGCCTACGGGGGATTAATATTTTGTAACAATTACTCATGCAAGTTATTATTAGCGTAAATTTTGTTTAGAAAGGTGCTGATTATAAATCCTTATTTTGTAAAGAATTCGTTTCATTACTAAAACTAATTTAACTTGTTTTTCGTTAAAATTTCCAAGGCGAAATCCCTTCGGCTTATCTTCAAAAACAAGTCCTTTCAATGTTTTTTTGTGTTACGTTTTAATGGTTATATTTTGTCGGATAAGGATAATTGGATATTTAAATGAGAAAACACAAATAACGATAATAACCACCTGGTCTTTGGATGCAAAAAGATCGCGCACACAGACTACTCAGAATGGCGCAATAAAATATCTTCGATTGAACCTGTGCCAAAAATTTGATTAATAATAATGACAGCCAAAATAAAATTTATGTGACCACGCTGACAAGATCATTGAATTACTAATCAATTTGACACCCAATCGTGGCGGATTTTTTTATTACAAATAAATTTAATACCCACACTTAAAGCTCATATTAGAGGGGTTTTTTTTTGGTATAGGAGAAAAAGAGACGCCGTTTCCATCCTGGATTCGAACCAGAGTCCCACCTTTGAGCTCGGAGTGAATTGATTGAATATAACAAGGTCCTATTTCCACTCCCAAATCTAAACTGACAAACATCTTGAGCATAATACGCCTGAGCTGGCAATGGTGGAAAAGAAGTGTGGATAATAGATGTGTATGTTGCTGGCGACTCAAAAATTGAGGATAACGAATTTAACAGAATCACCAAGTGCAATGATTTGCAAATTGAAATCGAAAGTTTGTGGAAAAAATATTTAAAACACAAAAAAACCCAAGCTTTCATCCTCATAGTAATTGGAACATTGAGTGCAATTCCACCAGTTTTTCAAAATTACCTGAATACAATAGAAATTGTCAAAATTACAATGCATTAACTTCAAAGAGCAGCGATTTAGTGACACTAGAATCTAATGGACACTTGCTCCGAAGCCAAACCCTCACCTTTCTTATTTAACCACCTGCCTGGGTCTGAACAGGGGGAACTAGAAAGGAAAAGAAAGGAGGAGAAAAGGTTTTAGGTTTTCTTGTTATTATTATTATTAGTGTGCTGTGGGCTTAATTTCAAAATTAAACAGTTCTTATTCGTTCATTGGATTATCTGAGGACGCGAGTCCTATAGCCCATGAGGGCATCCGGCCCGGGGGGGCTCAGTCCGCCCCTGAGCATTGGTGTCCTTGCGTCATAAAAATCAAACCAATCAACGACATGGAATTCTCAGAAAGTGGGCGTATAAAGATACAAAGCGAACGGGCGTTTGAATGGAGTTCTCTTGAAAGGAAGGAAGGAATGGAGGAAGGGGTAATGTGTGTGTGTGTGTGTGTAGTGTAAGGCTGCATAAATCCAGAAGAGTGTGGACTAGAGTCCAAAGCAGGGTCCATTCGAAGTGGGGGGGGCGTAATAAAAGAATATAGAAAAGTATTATTGAAGTTCCCGAGTGAACGCGAATGCACAGCCAAAAATCCCGAAACAGCCCCGAGAAAAGCAGCACCTAAAGTTGCACGTTCCCAAAACGGCAAGGAATAACCTCTACCACGAATGCGATACAAGACAACATATGTATCAGATAATCTAATTAATTGGTCTTAATTAGCTGTAATTAATGCGTTGTTGGACAGAAATATAATTGCAGGAAATTGGATAATTGATAATTTGAAGCATGAAAATTGTCAATCGAAATATCTGGAATTGAAGATTGGGGGTTAATATTTCAGGTCCATAAATCTGCATCCTTTGAAGTCCCGGTTCAGTTGCAAATACGTTAAAACCCCTATGATCCGATCTTCACTTAACCGAAATTCGGATTAACAGAAATGGCCTGATATACTCAGGGGTGGACATGGGCATTCATTTGGGGGGTCAAGGACAGAATTTGCCATGGTCTTGGAATAACACCCTTCATTTATCATGAAAGTTGGAATTTTTTACAGTGAAAAAATATATTTGGGGGGTCATGACCCCTGTGAGCTCCACCCCGTGTACTTTATTAATATTACCTTTTTTCAGTAGACACTGGTTTAATGTCTGCGGCAAAAATGTAAAGAAAATTCAAATGATAAATATTGGACATATATGACAATATGTATGTATTTTGTATTTATCGGATATGTGCACATAAATATCGAATTATTTTCAAAACAGTTGTTATCTTAATTAACACATCGTGTCTATTATTTTTTCATTATCAATATAGTAGTTTAGGAAAGAGAAATTAAACAAGTTTTTGGATGAATATTGTACTTCTTTTCATAGTTTTAGACTAAAAATTGAATTTCCCTGTTATCCAGAAATTCGTTTATCCGAACTCGTGTTTGTCCCCTTCATTTTGGATAGTCGAGACTTTATCCAAAAATTTTGCTCTTACTGAAGACCCGTCATGGAGTTATAGCGAGGTTTTTTTTAATGATAGTAAAAGGAAAATTTAATTTTTCTAAACAACATCTTATTGTATATTGTACTCTACACCCATGTGTAACTCCGCGACAAATATAATATGTATTATCATTATTACTATAATATATTAAACAGAATACACACAAAACTCACATAATGAATCGCCATGTTATTTATATATGCTAGAGCTCTTTAGTTTAAATACGTTAGTGTTAATTACAGTAAAACCTGTCAAATTGGACACCTTTACTTCATAAACACATGGTTAATATATATATATATAAAAGTTTTCCTCGCCCATTCTTGGCGGAAACAGGCTTTGGGACGGGCAGAGCGCCATGTTCCCAAGCCTCTTTTTACATCACTTCTTAATGTGCCATGTCTAGAAACTTCCTGACAATGTGACACGTGTTTAGGATTGTGGCTTTTTGTATTTCAATGTAGGTGTTTGGGTCAATGTTGAGTATCTCCAAATTCGTCGCAAGCGTTTTTGGTACTATCCCTGTTGCTGAGATGACTAACGGGATGATGAGGATCTTTTCCATACCCCATATATCTCGTACTTCATGTCTGAGATCTTGGTACTTGGTGATTTTCGTTGTGTAGGTTGTCTGTATGTTATTGGTGTTGGGTACTGCTATGTCGATTAAGTACGTGGTCTTATTCGATTTATCGACGAGGGTTATGTCAGGACGGTTATGTGGGACTGTCTTGTCTGTTATGATTGCTCTATCCCAGTAAAGCTTGTGTGTTTCGTTCTCATGCACGGTCTCTGGCTCATATTTGTAGTACGGGCATTTTTCTGTCAGAAAGCCAGCATTCGCTGCCAATTTCTGGTGGACTATTTTCGCTACTTGATCGTGTCTATGTTTGTAGTCTGACTGCGCAAGGATCTTGCATCCTGCCATCACGTGTTGGATTGTCTCCGATGCCGCATGACAGTGTCTGCATTTGTCGCTTTCTATGTCTTTTCTCTGGATGAATTTCTGATTGTTCCTTGTTGCGATCACTTGGTCTTGGATGGCTAGCATGAATCCTTCTGTCTCTGGCTGGAGAGTGCCTTTGGCCAGCCAAGAATTTGATGCCTTTTTGTCAACGTGTGGTTGTTGCAGGTCATTGTAGTGCCTGCCATGTAATGGTTTTCCGGCCCAAGTTCTCAGTTTCTGTTCGTTGGCTGTTTCGAGGACACGCTCTTCGGTACTACACAGGTTTAGTGGCGTGTAATTTGCATCTGCTTGTATTATGGCTTGGATGAGTGGCGATCGGGGACTCTTCAACTGGAAGTATTGCCTCATGCTCTGGATCTGCTTGTCATGTAAGTCTTTGAGGTCCGCTTGTCCGCGTCCTCCTTCTTCCCGGGGTAGTGTTTGCCGTTCAATTGCCGTTGCAGGGTGTAGTTGTCCGGCTCTTCTCTGGATGGTTCTCATTTTCCGCTGGAGTTGTTCTAGTTCAGTGTTGGACCATTTGATGATCCCGAAGGAGTAGGTGAGCACTGGTACCGCATATGCGTTAATTGCTTGCGTGGTGTTCTTCCCGCTCAGTTTCGTCTTCACAATGCTTCTAAGTCTTTCTTGGAATGCTTGCGTGAGCTGGACTTTGACTTTCTTGTGCTCCTGCTGCCGTTTTTGCATTATCCCTAGGTATTTGTAGGTTTCGCCCTCGTCCAAGGTCTTCAGTAGTCTCCCGTCTTCGAGTTCGATGCCTGGTAAATCTTCTTTGCTATTCTTCTGTATTTTGCACTTATCGAGGCCGAATTCCATTCCTATGTCCTTGGAGAATGTCTCTGTTATACTGATGAGTTGTCGGAGTTGGGTGATTGTTGGCGCGTATAGCTTGATGTCATCTACGTACATGAGGTGGGAGACTTTATGTAGGTTTCTCTTGTCTTTCTTCAGCATGTATCCGTATTTACTTGTGTTCAGCATCCTTGACAAGGGGTTTAACGCCAAGCAGAACCACTGGGGGCTTAGTGCGTCTCCTTGAAAGATTCCGCGGCGGATGGGGATCTCGGCCGTTTCTATTTTACTGTCTGGCGTGTTTAGCTGTAACCGGGTTCTCCATTGTTTCATGCTGCTCTGTAGGAATCGGATGATTGAGGGATGCACTTTGTATATGCTGAGTATTTCAAGGAGCCACGAGTGCGGAACAGAGTCGAAAGCCTTCTTGTAGTCTATGTATGCGGTGTTGAGTTTTCGCTTTTGTTTTCTTGCTTGTTCCAGGATAACTGAGTCGATGGTAAGCTGCTCTTTACATCCCAGAGTCCCTTTCTGGCATCCCTTTTGTTCTTCCGTCATTAAGTTGTTGCTTTCGCTGTGCCGGCTTATTTTTTCAGAGATGCACCCCGTGAGTATCTTGTACAGGGTGTTAAGGCACGTAATGGGTCGGTATTTCGCTGGGTTACTGGTATCCTGGTCCTTCGGTAGGAGGTAAGTTATTCCCTTGCAGAGGAATTCAGGCATTTTGCTGGGGTCTTCAATTATCGCCGTAAGTTCCTTGGCTAATGGGCCATGGGCGCTGGTAAATTTCTTGTACCAGAAGTTGTGTATGCCGTCAATACCGGGTGCTTTCCAGTTGTGCGTACGTTGGATTACCTGCTGGAGTTCCTCTATCGTGATGCCCGTATACTCCATCTCCTCTATTCCTCTCGTAGCCTCCATTTCTTGCTGAATCAGGAATCATATATATATATATATGAAAATACTTATATTGAAATTTCACTTATGAAAATTCTTACGGAAAATTTTAAAGTTCTCATTGAAATTATATTTATTAAATTCCTAGTGAAAATTCTACCTTGGTAAGTTTTAATGGAAATTTTGCTTATAGAAATTCCCTTGAAAATTTTTCTTACGAAAATTCTTATGAAAATTTTTCTTACGAAAATTCTTATGAAAATTCTCATGGAAATTTTTCTCATGAAAGTTTCGCATATACACGAATCAACGGGATCGTAGCTAGTTCTTGCGCCCCTAGCCACTGACATAGTTTCCCTCTCGGGAATTATTTCAGCCGATTTTACGCACCTTCTCGCTTGGGCTCCTAGCGTGAGCCTTCTTCGTTACCCCTAGGTGCGACACTGCGAATCAATTGATGCGTTTAAATGTTCTGACGTTTCGGAACGGAACAAGGTTCCGCAGCTGCTGTTTTGCTATTATTTCGATAACATTTTGCGAATAAAGAACGCAAGGGCAATCTCATAAGATTAAGGCACTAGAGTGTGAGAGAATTATGCAATGTGCCAGAATTTGTTTTATCACAAGTGGGAAATATGAAAAGTTTTCTTTGATATAAAGTTTAAAAAGTTTTCTTAAAGTATCATTCCTCTGTGGAGACTATTTAGATCGTACAGGAATGGTTTTCGAGAAAATATGCCTTTGTTTTTTTCTGTACATTAGTTTGTGCGCGGTACGAGGCAAGGCATTGACTGATGATGGATATTTGGAACATGCTTTAAAAGATGGTGAAAAATTTCCACGTGCATACGTCGGAAATCGCCAGAACGTATTTCCCGATTGGATTACTGATTGTAAGTTCATAATTCGCGTACTGGTGTTTTGGGTTGCAATAAAATAATGCGACATTAAATTTATAATTTGTCTTCGGTAACTCTTGTTTTCAAATCAATGAATAATTTGAAAATTGGAATATGTACAGCTATTTCTGCTTTAAAGTTCTACTTAATGTACACTTTTATTACTATGTCATTTGAGTTCAAGTATTTGTGTATTTTACGTCCCGGGACTGAGTTACGGCTTATTTGAGATGGGATTGACGTATAGGCGCCAACTTGAAAAATTATTGGGGTTTCCGAAAATTTTAAATCGAATAACCGGCACACATTTCAAAGGATTCAAGTGTAATTTAAATTTCATTATCAGATTATCTGGTACAATAAGACATTTGAGATGTAAAAAGGAAACCAATTATAGATGATTATTTATTTAATTTATTTCGGTTTTGTAGGCATAAAAAAATTACAAAGATTCGCCCCGGGGCTTTATGTGTTGACCAGTATTTGGTACTTGTGTTAGTCCTAAAAAGGGCAATCATATTTTACAAGAACATTTAGATGGAAAAAGAAATCAAATGCCTAGAGCGGTAAAAAACCCGGGAATTTTGGACACATTGGAAACTTTGATGGGAAGAAACCAAGATAAGTAGAATAAAGGAGATAGTCCCGTCCGCGCCTTACTTTCTATTGGTCGATTGTGTCGAATCGACCAATAGGAAGAAAGGTGCGGACGGGACTACCTCCTTTATTCTAGCTATCTTGGTTTCTATGTTCAAAGTTTCCAATGTGCCCAAAATTCCCGGGTTTTTTACAACTCTACAAATGACACTGTGCATATATTTCCATATATGTATTTTCCCCACGAGCAAAAATATTAGGGGTTCGAGGAACCCACAACAAAATTATTGAGCGTTCAAAAAAAAAAAACAAAAAAAAAACACACTGCCTCGAACCCGCAAAGTCGGCGCCACTGGATTGACGGCTCAGTGTGACGACGCAACGTGACGGCTTAACGACACATTTACGTACAATCACAGACGTATGCAGAAAGTTCAAAAGGAGGTTATAGGCTCGGTGGGGGGTTACAGAGTTACAACTCGCATATTCCTATGTTAAATATACAAAATTTCATTGCAATGGGGGGTTACAACCCCCATCAACATCCTCCTACGTACGTACAATGACTTTCCCTCTCGGGGGGATTTAGTGCAGCGCAGTTGGTTCATTGGAATTTGCAACCACCGGAACGCTTTACTAATTGTGAAATAATCAAACATTGAAGGCCCCCACTCTTACGAGCTATGAAGTTCCCTAGCGATAGTTGTTAAACGTGTCATTGTAAGATGAGTCCTTATCTTAATGTTTTTAAATCGGGGTTCCGATTTCGGAGCCCTGCTTTCGAACTACCAAGTGCCAAAATCGGTCTTAAGAATGAAAATATTTGTACCTGTCTAGCGGTCCTAAAGTGAAGCACCATGAATAAAATTATTGCAAAATAGGTTTCCAAAAATTGTCTGTTTAAATGATTTGGGACATTTATTTCGCTGTAAGGTTTCCGTACTCTTCCGACACATGGAATGTATCTTTGTTTTAAGACATAGAGAAAATATTCCGATTTCCCAGATTATTTTATTATAAGTTAAACGTATTTAATGAATTTATTTATAAATTAATTTCAAGTTTATGGGTATTTCGAATGATTTTATTGTATGGTAAATGGATTTAACAAAATAACGTTATTAATACTATGTTTACAAATGATATTTTTATATAATATAGCACTATATTACAGAATTTATTAAAATATTGCATAAGTTTATTAGTTCTGTCATATGTAATATCTTTAAATATCTTCTTTCACTGAAGCAGGCTTTGAAAAAGTTCTCAAAGCAGTTCTGTAGATTCATGTTCAACCCATACTGAGTTTAAAATATCAATTTATTAATTAATTAATTTATTTATTTATTTTATAATATTTTCTAATAACCTTTTTTTTCTGTAGTGATTTTCACAAAGAAATGCCTGGAAGGTCTAGGCTGTTTCGACACGGGACCTCCATTTTATCACCCGCTCCTAAGACCGATCAGTCTTACGCCATTTGCTCTGAAAAACATGAAAACCAAATTTTACCTTTATACATCTAAGCACCAAAGGACAATTCTTGAGCCCAATGATAAGT
>QLNU02003225.1:1298747-1313833 GCA_006491805.2 Dysdera silvatica | reverse complement strand
CATCGTAACAGAATATCGTCGCGTAACATTCCGTGTTACGCGATAATGTTACGGTGCGAACATCGCCGCTTATCATTGGTGTGTAACATCAATTCAGTTCATGCCGATATTCAGTCTACACTGATAAAACACTGTTGTTCGCAAATCGGTTAAATTTTGAACATGACGTAACATTCCTTTGATGCGACGGGGAAAAACCGATAACTGATGGGACGCGGAAATGTTACGATGTTCTGTTAGGGAGTGCGGTCCAGACTTGGTACGTGACGGTGTTACGATACGATGTTCTGTTGCATGTGTGGACGCGGCCTAACGAGTTCGTTGATTGGAACCAACGTTACATAACAATAAAAAAAACTGAAATCAGTTCCCAGAAAACCGCAGACTCCATACTAACACCCAAGAAAGTTTATGACCCGCTAAATTCCATAAAACGACTATAGAAATCTGTCTTCGAAAAAGATCAAATATAGTGAATAATAAGTTCATTCTCGACCTCAAAACTGGCAAAGGGATTAAAACCCACATGGCATGGAAATATATATGGATTATGGAAATGCAGAAAGTCGGTTTAAATATGAATTTCCGACGAAGACAAAAGAATTTTCGAAACAATAGGTATAAGGTAAGTCAAGCAGGTTATTGAACGGAATGCTTCATCGATATTCTGTAGCCACATCGATGGCAAATACGATATGTGCTGTCTTCATCGTCACTGTGGCTAGAATATGCAGCATTGATGGATATGGTATGACATACATAGTGATACAATACATATTATATGCAGTACTATAATACACAATGTATGCAATGATATGCTGTACAATACGTATGATAATTTAATGTGTCATACGTGTAATATATTAATATGTAGTAGGATGTAATACTACAATGTAACTAATGTGCAAAAATATGTAATAAAATATGTATCTCATCAAAAAGTCCAAATTAAGTAAGAGCCTGGGAAACATTTACTGAAATTGATAAGTTGTTTTGCTGGCATCAATTGCGGTAGCCATCCTTAACCTTATATAGAACCCAAAGAATTCTAGACCGAAGCATCAACCGCCATTTTGTTGTAGATTTCCAGTTTCATAACACAATGTTTACCATTGGAAAATCAACAATCCATTCTGGCAGAACACGCTTTACAACACGGACACGAACCCGACTGGGACTCAACAAAAATACTACACCGTCACATCACAAACAAGAATAGTAGACTCTTCTTAGAATCTTGGGAAACTTACAAACTACACGGGAAAGCCATTAATACATCACAACCACTTCCAGAAACTTATAAACAACTCTTACTCTGAAATGTATGAGACATCCCCAAATTAGGTAACCCGCAGTGTGGGTTTCTCATTGGTCCCTATTGGGGTTCTTCCATGATTCTATTGGAGGCCTCCCATTGGTTCTCATTGGGTTTTCCCATTCTGCGGGACTACTCTGATGAAGGGTTTTCCAGAAATTTCAAGTATAAAAAAGAGACAGAAACATAACATCGTCATTACTCCTGATGAAGGACTGCTGCTGATGAAAGTTTGAGGGATCTTTCTTGCTATTTACCAGTGTTTAACTTCTTTTGCCTGATGTTTTATACAATAATTTTTACCACCACGTTTTGTTTTTGGAGAAAAAGAGACGCCGTCCTCATCCTGGATTCGAAGGGTTAGTTTGAGCTACTTATACGTGGGTGGCAAAAATTATTGTATAATAAATTCCCCCACGAAAAACTCACAAAAATCTCGCCCCGGAGGCTTTCTGTGTTGACCATATTTGGCAATTGTGTTATCCCTGTGAAGGGTAATAATATCTTACAATCCATTTTCTGCTTCATACAGGATCTGTTGCAAATCTGAACATTTTATGCTTATTCCTCGAGTGATTTGAACAATATACAGTGGCACACCCACCCATTTCATCCTACTTTATTAAAGTAATACACTTGAAAATCACGTGACATGATGGCATCAAAATGGCGGATTGCTCTAGCTCTCCTTTAGGGGTCTAAGCCTTTCATGTGGTATACAGATCCTGTAAGAAGAAGAAAATGGATTATTAATTTTCCAATGATAAACGTTGTTATGAAACCGGAAGTGTACAAGAAAATGGTGGCTTATGCGTCGGCCTATAATTCTGCTGGCTCTAGCCTTACATATACACTGTGTCCGTAAAGTCATGGTGCACTTTTGACCGGTCACAGGAAATCAACGAAACAAGATAGATACGTGAACTCTTCACCAAATAACAGACAAACTCTCCAAGTTTCCGTAGTATGATGTGCAAGCGTGTGCGCACACAGGTGATGACGCAACACCACGAGCTGCGCGGCAGTGGATCAGCCCACGCCCACGCCAGTCGAGATGTGGACGTTACAGAGGAAAATTCAGTGTGTTCTGTGGCTTGCTAAATTCGAATCCGTGACCAAAGTGCACAGACGTTATTCACTCTGTTACACCCGACGTCCTTAATCGTGTGTGGGAAGAACTTGAATATCGTTTAGATGTGTGTAGGGCAACAAATAGAGGCCACATCAAACTGCACTGAATAGGTATGAAACTTGGATAGTTTTCCTTTTATTTGGTGAAGATTTCACATTTCTATCTTGTTTCGTTGATTTCCTGTGACCGGTCAAAAGTGCACCATGACTTCACGGACACACTGTATATAAAGAAGCTCAGCATATGTAATATCACAATTAGAGTTTTTCTAAGTTTGGGTTGTACTTGAACAGAATAAATATTTTTAGGGCCAATATGAAGAAATTGTATTTATATTAAACATCACGATATGGGAATAACAGTATTTGATAAACAGTTGGCATTCATCAAGCAATGAGTGTTACTGGGATAGATAAGGATATGATTTTGCAGCGAATTCCTGAATGGCCTGCCAGATCACCAAACCTCACATCTCCAGAATTCTTTTTATGGGGGTTTCCTGAAAGATGAAGTTTATCAGTTTTTATGCAGTCAGTTTTAGGAGATTTCCGACGGCATTTGGGGTGTTTAAGGTGCTGATGGTATTGCGATAATAAAAAAAAAGTGTTGCTATTCGATATTTGCTAACTCTAATCGTAACCGTGATAGCTAGTTTTTTTAAGTACGTAACTCTCGAACGCATACTTTAAAATGCCTACATCTCAAGTTCCATTCCGATACTTTGAACATTTCGGTACCTTGGGTCCCAATAGGGGAAAGTTACTTTATGAACACCCTGTATATAGTAATATTATAAACAATTAATTACATTATTTACATGTCTTAAAACGTAGCGTTTAGGATTAACTATGAATGCAAAATGTAAACCAGTCAAACCTGTTTCTTCAACCATATACAACTCAATGTTACCCTGTAATAATAAGAGCCGTAATCAAGCCCGCTAAACTATGACTCCCGATAAACTAGGTTGAGTGCATGTATCATGGTACTAAGTTCACGTTAAGCCTGCGCGTGTGTATTTATCGTGGCACTAAGTTTACGTTAAGCTAACATGTGTGTGTATATGTATCGTCCCAGATGACCTACGCTGGCTTCGAGCGTAAAAGACACAAATTTCAAGGAGAATTTTCCACACTGTCAAATTTGAATTTGTTGGCACTTAAATTAACATTTATGAAACGGTTATAGGCTTCGTCAATTTTCAATAACAAACGCGTTGGCCCAAAGATAATTTTGAGGCTACTATCGCCAGCAATATGCGGGATAATTACCTGTAAAGAGTGGCAAAGGATCATTAAATTAAATTCGAGATACTACACATTGCACCATACCAGAATTAGCTCCCGAGCTACTGAAAATTTAATTATCTCATTACATGTATGATCACTTCCCTTTATGGTTTTCTTCAGCGCTGCGTTTCCCAAACTTTGAAGCAGAAAAATGAGCTGCTGTAGATGATATTAATCACTTAATTAATAATTAACGCAACACACCATGCAAAACATCTTACCCATGGTACAAAATGAATTACGTTATGCGGTGAAAAAACGTCAATTGAACTCTGTTAGCTGCAGAAAACGTCCATGCAATACATAAACAAAATGCAATATACACTAATGTTGGAAATAATTAGGTAATCGACAAAAGAGCGAAGCTGGTCCAGTATTGACAATAAAACACAATGATGCTTTGCAGTGTAAATCAAGTAAACGATAAGGAAAGTGTCCTCTTCTTCGAAGTTGCTATATTTGCATATTAAATATAGTGTTACCTCCTAATAAGACACACCCACGGGACCGGTATTTTTTTCCCTTAAATGGGGAGAGAGAGAGAGAGAGGTATCCTTTCTTCGGAGGTACATTTGTCCCTATTCAAAGAGTTTGGGAACCAGGGGAATCATCCCTTAAAAAGAGGTGGTGTTAAAAAGAGAGGTCTCGTAGAGGAAGTAACACTATTTAATTAGGCATATCCGTGGCACAATGTTTATGTTTCCCGCCTTTGGCCCGCTGGGTTTAAGTTCGATTCCCGAGCATGTTGAATTGATTGTGAATGTATCGTGGGGTGCTATCAGTCGTGTAGATGTCGTGCCGGATGAGACTGTGGCGCTAGCTACCAGTACAGCTGTCATCTTACCAGCAGCAACCAATGAAGACAAATTGTTTGAATTATATATTAACCCTTTGGCTACTAATGGGATATCTATGTTCTAACAAAAAAAAAAAATTGGTAGTGGAAGAGTTAAGGTATTTAACATAAGCAACACCGTTCAGAGGGCCTTTGTCTAAAACGAGGCTATATTTCATAATTTATTGCATTTCCTAATGGGTTTGAAATGGGTATTCAATGTAATTTATTATTCAGGTACATCAAAATAACAAATTAGAATAAATTGCTTAAAAATAGATACCTGAGGGATAACCAGAAAAGTGCTGGTGAATACCAGATTGACGACTGTAGATTTTTCTGTAGCTAAAATATATTCATCGATAAAATGTATAAAATTATTCACTTTGAGGATTGTATGCAAAAAAAAAGAGAGAAAGGAAATTTTAGCCCGAAATTAGCAAATACTACTAATAAAGAGCCACTTCTTTGGTTTCCATATTTTATGCTACCAGTAGGCTATGCTGCGCGGAACTAAATCAGAAAACTTTTGCATCATTGTTGAAATATGCCGAAATATTAATAATGGCGGAAACATAAAAAAGCAAATGCCCCAATTTCATGCTTTTCTACATGTAAGATTCTTTGAGTTTCATTTTTTGGTAAAGGTTTTGAAAACAAGAATTGGATAATGGACATAAGAAGAAACATGTTATGCAAATTATAATACTTTCTTATTTATGTTTTTTATTGTAATATCTCATGCTAATCATTTTAAGTTCAGCTATAATATTAAACTCTTTGTTTATAAAATAGTAAAGAGTAATAATGAATAAAATTAATGTATTTAAAAAAGTTTTAATACGCTGTTAATAGTTATTTTTTTATGGCATTATAAAGCATTTTTTACATTTTTATTGTTAATATTTCTTACGTTGTAAGCAACTAGTGTAATATATAAGAAATGGATTTAATAAAATACATTTATTAAAAATAATATATTCATTATATAATTTAAAAACGTCGGGGCTGGCTAAATTAATATTAATTATGATTACGTGTATTTTTTCTTTCACTTTACGATTATGATTACGTGTATTTTTCTTTCACTTTACGATTTTTGATTACGTGTATTTTTTCTTTCACTTTGCGATTTTGATTATGTATTTTTTATTTCACTTTATGATTATGATTACGTGTATTTTTTCTTTCACTTTACGATTTTGATTACGTGTATTTTTTATTCACTTCTGCTCGAAGTGTGTCGTACATTCAAGTATTGCAGTTCTGTTAGGGCGGTTGTCACTTTGTGTTTACGTGCTATTTTCAGTGTCTTACGTAACATGGTTCAGAACCACCCTTCCTCATTGTCAGAAAAAGGAAACAAATCTCCGACCCGCTTCCTCCAAAGGATGCTGACGTAATACTTGAACTGCCCCTATTTAGTTTACTTAATTTTATTAATTTTTTTATTAAAAAAAATAGTAGAACGAAAACGATCGCATCCGTCACGGATCCATATTAGTTGAGTTGTTACAGGTCAGGGGCGGATTTAGAGGTTATTCAAAGGCAGAGATCACCCTAGGGTTAAAAAGGGTCAAGGTGATAGTTGGAAAAAAAAAGGGCATTTGAACTTTTAAGGGCACATCAGAATACAAAAAAAAAACAAAAAAAACCCGCTGTACTTATATTTAAGGATACACAAAAACAAGGAACAAGTATATGCGCGTTTGATATGGCAAATATCATTAATTATGTAGATCATAATTATTTGCTAATATATTAATTAAATTTTTTAATCATTACTTTGTTGAATTGTTCAAATTTGAGTCCATTTCTTTTATCAGTTAATATTAATTTTAGCTGAGAAAATATCCCCTATACTTCTGCATTTGATACTGCTAAGTAACAAGCAATGCTCAATATCATATGTTTTACCAACAGTTGTCAGTTTTTTTTCAAACCAAATAGATTTTTTTTATTGACATTACATGTTATTTATTGATAATTAACATTAAATAATTAACATTACATGTTATTTATTGATATTTACATGTCATTTTTATTAATAATACTACGGCATTTCAGGTGCTCTCGCGCACATTCTCTGAATACGGAATATCGTAGCCGTAGCTCCAATGGACGCCTAAAAAAGAATGGGGCTCCGGGACTCCTCGATACGTCCCTAATATGCGACATTTCAAGTACCCTGGCGTACACTTTCTGACTACAGAATATAGTAATCGTAGCTCCAATGTCAGCCTAGAGAAAGGAGGGGGGGCTCCGGGTCACCCGATACGGTCCTGACATGCGACATTTGGCCTCGTGTACACTCTCTGAATATGATATCGTAGTCGTAACTCAAATAGCAACTTAGAAAATGGATGAGGGGCTCCGGACCCTTTCCCCAATACATCCTTGACTGCTTGGTGGTGACTTCGAACTAAGACCACTATCTATGAACGATGATCGCGAACTATGAACGAAGATCGCGAACTACGAACTAAGAGCAGAGATGCCAACCTAATAAAGTAGTCGTCCGTAAAAAAAATCAAGAATTTTCCGTAGTTTTCCGTAAAACCGCATTCTTTTATTTCCTGCAAAACAATTTTCATAAGTAAAGGATCTGCATTGTTACAGAACAATATATGTACCTCCCCCCCACCACCTTGAAACAACATGCAACTATTCCAATAATGTGACTACTCTGTATACGTGGAAATATTCGACGAAACAATACACAATACGAATGAGAAACAAAATACAACGTTTTAAAAGCGTATTTATGGCGCACGTTTCAGGAGATAAAAGTTCGATTTATCACCCGAAACGCGTAGATTGAATTCAATCTTGCCATAAATACGCTTTTAAAACGTTTTTTGTCTCTCATTCAACTCTGTATGTTTATGCACTTATACAGTGATCACATTTTCACCAACACCATTTGTCGTAGGAGAAATGACCTTTTGTATCAGTTTTGTAGCAGGAAAAATGGTTTTTGGTATCGGTTTTTTAGGGAAAAAAAAAACCTTTTGCATTAGTTTTGTAGAAGCACAGAAAAAAAAGCTTTTGCAGCAGCTTTGTAGAAGATAAACACAAATTTTATATTTTGTACAGGAAAATTGGTTTTCACATGTTGTAGTAGGTAAAAAATAGTTTAATCAAATGAATGAGAATGAGTATGATAAAGATGAAAAGTAAAATGTTTTATTGAAACAGTAAAAGTTCATAAACATCAAGTTCTTTGTTTCGTTTTTTGTAATTTTGAAACCTCTTCCCTGATTTCCTCTTGAGAAGCTAAAATTGTTGAAATACGCAAATTAGCTTTTGTCAACGATATTTGTCCACTTTCGACTGCAGATGTATTTTTTCTTTGTATGTAAATTTATAGATGCGAAATACGTCCTACGACCTCTTATTTTGTGAACTGCCAGTAGGTGGTGTATCAGATCGAAATTTCTCTATTTTGATGGAAAAATACTAAAAAATTAATAACAGTCGTTAATTACAGCACATTTAAAAAGTTCACAATTTTTCCTCTAGGCGGCGCATAAAGGACGAAATCGCGCATCGAAAAAATTATCTCTCGCTAATTGACGTTAAACTCGTTTTTTAAGTCAAATCATTAAATTATTATTTTATTTTAACTTCTATAAACAGGCACCAGGTAGCGTTTTTTCACAGAATAGAATTATAAATTACGCAAATTAATTAAATTTATTTAATAGGTAAATTTACTTTTAAATTAATCTGCACGCCTCTGCGTGTGTAGATAACGAAAGCATAAGGGGGAAATATCCCGAAATATATGCCGCAAAATCTCGGCGCAAATCGCACGCTATTTTCTGAAGTATCGTGAGGAAATTTTTCTGAAATTTTAATAAAATGCTGCGAGTAAAAAGTTACTCAAAACGTGGTATGTCCACAAAAATATGTAAAAATTTTTGATGCTTCATAAAACGGCCATTCATTACTACAAACATCGTGATACAGTTGCCAAGAAGTTTTGTCGGTCGTTTTTTTTTCCCTGACTGTTTCACAATCACGGCTGCGTTTCATTTCGTTGTTTTAATCCAAATTCAAATAATTTTAACACACAAAGCTATACGTAAAGAATAACAGAGGAAAAGTTCACATACAAACAAATACACAAAAGGCGCCAAATAACTGATTTTATTCTCCCTCTCGGCTGATCCACACAGCGCGACGGGAAATCCCAATGTGTTTGGTTCCTTATGATATATGCTGGATAGATAGCAGTGGAGAGGAGTGGACAAGTCGGAAGCGTTGCGTCCAAACAAGAAAGGCACTGTCCATCTGCAAAGTGCGTTTTTTTTTACTAAAAAACCATTAAACATATGAATTTTTGGGGGGCCGGGAGAAAATTGCACATGAGGATCTTGAAAGAGGTTTTCCGTAGTTTTCTTGGTATCAACCGTAATACAGTAAGGTGGAGTTAAAATCCGTATAAGTTGGCATCTCTGACTAAGAGCGGTGACCGCAAACTGCGACCTAAAATCGCGAACAACGAACTAAGATCATGAGCTGCGAACTAAGATCGCGAACGGCGAACTAAGATCACGAATGGCGAACGATGATCACGAACTGTGACGAAGAACGGTTGTTCACAAAACAAGATACCTGTACGAATGGGCCATGTTTGTGAATAGTTCGAAAAGACCCGTTCGTTCACGAATGACCTGTCTCTAATGTCAGCGAGAGGGTCCTTTCTGGGAATCCAGTCATGTACAAAGAGACCAACCACAAAGAGTGCTATCTCGCCGTTTTAAAGGCAAAAGGGGCGGTAATTTTTTTATTTTAAAGGCATGTAGGGCGGGATTTTTGCTTTCGAGGGCGGGCAGGGCGCAGCAACCTTCTAAAAACGCCTAGGATGAACACTGTTCGGGGGGGGGGGGCATTAATGACTTGATTTTTGGAAATGATTCCTCACTGGCTTGGCTTTAATGACCTCCTTTAGCTTAATGGGTTGGGCACTTGATCGGCAGTCAAGGAGATGTGGGTTCAGTTTCCACCAGGCGCCGAAAAGTCATACATTTGTTTACAAGTATTTGATTGCCTAATACAGTGGTTCACAACCTGTTCAAGGCTGCAACCAACTTTCCTAGTTGCTAAGTAATCGCGACCTCCCGCCTTTTATATTAACCAAAGGATCTGCGACCTCCCTCGGCTACGAACAGCCGCCACATTTGCATAATAAAAAATATTTTTAACACAGTAAAGAAAACACATTAAAAAATTATATTATATTAATTATATATATTACATTATCATCATCATCATATTCAACCATTATCTATCCACTGCTGGATGAAGGTCTCTCCAAATGCTTTCCACACAAGTCTATCCTGAGCAATTCGCTTCCACGTCACCCCAACCTGTTTTCTTATTTCATCCACCCATCTAGTTTGAGGACGTTTTCTAGGTCTTCGGTGGTCTCTTGGAATCCAGTTCAGAATTTCTGTTGTCCATCGTTGATCAGTTCTTCTTGCAATATGCCCAGCCCATCGCCATTTCAGCCCTTTTACTTTAACAATGATGTCCTCTACTCTAGTTTGCTCTCTCACCCAAGTGTTTCTTTTTCGATCTCTCCTAGTTATTCCAAGCATGCACCTCTCCATGCTCCTTTGCGTTGTCTGTAACTTTCGTATTGCTCCAACTGTTAGACTCCATGTCTCTGATCCATAAGAGAGGACTGGCAATACACACTGGTTGAAGACCTTTCTTTTTAGACACAAAGGCAATTTCCCCTTCAGGATAAAACTGTTTCTTCCAAATGCACTCCAGCCAAGTTTAATACGTCTGTTGAGTTCTTTCATAATGTTGCCATCCATTGAAATCAGCTGGCCAAGGTAAATATATGAATCAGCAATTTCTAGCTCAATGTTGTCAACTTGTATTTTTGTTTCCTCTACAAAATTATTGAACATGATCTTAGTTTTTTGTAGGTTCATCTTGAGTCCAACTTCTTCACTTCTAGTTGAGAGCTCTTGTACCATGTCTTGGAGTTCTAATGGGTCCGTTGAAAAAATAACAATGTCATCAGCAAACCGCAGATGATTTAAATATTCACCATTTATTTTTATTCCCTTGTTATTCCAATTTATCAGCTGAAAAATCATCTGTAAAGCTGAAGTAAAAAGTTTTGGAGAAATGGTATCTCCCTGCCTCACACCTTTACCAATTTTGATAGCTTCGGTATCTTTATGTAACCGAAATTTTGCACTTGCATTTTTATACACACGTTTCACCATGTCAATGTACACATCCTCAATGTCTGTTGATCTTAAAGAGTTGATGACTGCTGATGTTTTTATAGAGTCAAAGGCCTTCTCATAGTCAATAAATGCAACACACAATGGAAGTTCATATTCATGTGTTCTTTCAATTAATTCTCTTAATACTTGAATATGGTCCACTGTACTGAATCCACTTCGAAATCCAGCTTGTTCTCTTGGTTGAGCTGCATCTAATTTTTTCTGCAGGCGATGTGTTAGAACTTTTGTGAAGATTTTATGAATTGCAGGTAATAAGCTGATTGGTCGGTAATTTTTCAAATACTCTTTATCACATTTTTTATGCAAAAAATTACTGTTGCAGAATTACATTGGTTTGGTACGTTACTGCTGTTAAGACATTTGGTAAAGAATTTTGCAAATATGTCTTCTACATGTTCTCCAGTTTCTTTTGAGGTATTTAATGTAATGCCATCATCGCCAGGGGATCTTCCTTTCTTCATACTTTTTATTGCAAATGCTACTTCTTCTTTTAAGATTTTAGGAGCTGTTCCTTCGACTATCTCAGAGTCTTCGTTTAATCCACTGTTTCCCTCATACAGCTTTCTGTAGAATTCTTCAACTCTTCTAAGTATTTCTTCCCTATTTCTTGTTACAGTGCCATCCTCTCCTTTTAATGCAATGATGTGTTTCTTCCCAATAGACAAACTCCCTTTAACAACCCTAAGGCTCTTGTTGCTTTCAATGGCCTTCCTTACTAACTCACAATTGAATTTTCTTATATCTTCTTTCATGTTTTTGCGCAAAGTTTTGCAAAGTTCTACATACTCAATCCTGGAACTGGTATTTTGATTGTCCACCTTCATATCTCTTCGCCTTTTCATGAGCTGTTTCGTCTTCTCAGATAATTTGCTATTGTGCTTTTTACAGGTTACACCACCAATTTCCCCAGCAGTTTCAACTATTGTCTTAACAATGTTTTCATTTGCTTCTGAGATATCACTTTCATCAATAAGTCCTTCCAGTGCAGAAAAGCGATTTTTTAATTCCAACTTGAATGCCTCGGTATTTACTTTCAGTTTCATTAGATCCACCCTCTTACTTACTTGTTTCCTAATGAGCTTCTGTCGTTCTAATTTAGTATTTAAGTGCACTTTACATCTCACCATTCGATGATCACTTCCAGTATTAAATCTGTTCAGTACACTGCAATCTTCAATAATTGATTTCTTGTTTGCCAGGATATAGTCAATTTCACTAGTTCCCCCATTTGGGTGTTTCCATGTCCATTTTCTTTGCGGTTTCTTCTTAAAAAATGAATTCATGATGCTAAGGTTTTCAGCTTCTGCAAATTCGATGAGTTGATCGCCACGTTCATTCCTTTCCCCATATCCGTATTTACCAACCGATGTCTCTCCTTGTTCCTGTTGTCCAATTCTTGCATTGAAATCCCCCATGATGAGCTTGATATGTTGTTTCCCTTTGGTGTGTAACTCTTTGATTTCTTCATAAAATTCTTCAACCTCTTCGTCGGTATGGCTTGATGTTGGTGCATATACCTGTACTATTTGAAGTTGGTATCGCTGGGTTAGTTGAACAACAAGCCTCGCTGCTCGATCTGATGTACTTTCAACTTCCAGAAGACAGTCTTTAATTCTTTTGTTGATTAAGAAGCCAACACCACTTGTTCTTCCAGTTTCCGTTCCTCTATAATAAAACAAATGTCCGCTTTTGAGTTCCATCAACTCTTTACCTTTTCTTCTAACTTCACTGAGTCCTACAATGTCCCACTTGTTCTTGTCAAGTTCCTATTTCCAATTCCTAAAGTGTTTCTTCAGTAGCAAGGGATCGTACATTATACGTAGCCAAGGTCAATAACAAACAGCAGCCTGGACCATTCTAGTGATTCTTAGCACCGCCTACTTTTATGCCACGCTGACCACTGCCTTGATCAAAAGCACTCCAGCACCTGGAGACTAATGGCCATGGTATATATATATATTACATTAATCATATTCTGCCGCATCATAGACAAAATGTTTTTGCACCATAAAAAATTCAAACAAACATGCATTAACCCCTCCCCTTTCGCTCCCGTCAAAATGACGTGGGTGAGGGTTCGCCCTCTTTTTCTCGTACCAGTGATATTTTCGGACTGCAGTGTTCAAAAGTAATTAATTAATACAATATCATACAAAAATTACAATAACTGTAATTGTTGGTTTTTCTAAAAAATTAAATTTTCTTGATTTCAAGCTAAAAAAATTCCCAAAACTAAAACTCTACTGTTTTCTTGAAAATTATGCAATTGTTAAGGGGTCAATTATATATATATATTGGCGTATATTGTAGATATCAGTTTAGCAACGATTAGTAGAATATTGCAATATGTGTAGCCATGTTGAAATATAAAAGCGTTGGAAACATTTGGTATGAAATTCCTTATAAAAATAATTGCAACTAAAAATAGTTGCAGCGACCCCCCACCATCTCAGAAACCTGTTCGTGATCCCCTTGAAGATCGCGACAGGTTGGAAACCACTGGTCTAATATAACCACGTCATCGGCTATGATGAGGATTGCTCTAATAAATAAAGTCATTTGTAATTATCATTTTTCTATCGTTGGGTAGGGCCAAGTCCTCTCTGGTTAGGCCAATGTATACAACTGAAAGCAGATTTAGGAAATATCTGTGTTGTGTTGTAGCGTAGAGCTAGCACGTTCGCCTACCGATCCGTATTCTCTGGTATCAATCCCAAGGTGACAGATTTCTCTGAAAACTTTAAACTCAACACAGGCCTTCGGTCATGTAACACAAGCACATGCACGACAACAGCATAACCATTGCATCAAACTTGCGAAACAATGCATTTTCATGTTTTATTACTCAATACGTATATTACACTGCGATGCAAATCAATTTATCCTTCTTGGCATAAAAAATAATGAAACCATCAAAAGCGAACTAACAATTATAAAAGTTCATGCGTTGTTTTGAGTGGTCCCGGTTGTTCAGTGCATAAAGGCACTTCAGATTTTGACGTGCGTTCCCAAAGCCTCATACTTTTTTTTTTACGAAATGCAAGGGTGAGCATGACCACTCTCCTGAAGGGCAGTTACATACTTGGATTGTTCAAAATAGTAAGGTAAAATTAACTAATGTATTTAACGAAATTTCGTGACATGCTACTTCGGAAACGCTGTACCGTGCCGCACAGATTAATACGCATCGCTGATTCCCAGACAGATCCAAGGTCCTGACACAAAAACCGTGCCAACTTCCTATATATATTGTAAAACGTATCCTGGATTGATAAATTGGGAAGATTCTCACAGTATGGGTCCCACGATGTTACTCTCTAAAATAAAATTTATGAAAATAAGACATAGTTTCAAGATATAGTTTCTCTCTCTGCTTCTTCTCGTTTCACAATCCAGCAAAGTCTTTTATTATATAACCCCGTTCTTCGAATAGAACCAGATCTCACCAACGCGCAACACAGCTGATGGTTCTAAATGAAGAGACGGACGAACAGATTGGGTTTAATACGTTTCTTGTTAATGAAATATAACTTTTCTCAGAATTTGGATCTCTGTCAGCAATAAAACCCCGAAGTACTAATCGCTCGAAAAATGGCGTTCTATTCCTAAGATTCAATGCTGGAGAAGCGGATTGTCTATACTCGTGGCACAGCTAACTTGGAACACTGTTAAGGCTACGATGACCTATTCACGTGTGTGCAATAAATATTCATTCCCAAATTGGCGAGCCCTGCGGTGGCGCAGTGTGGTAACGCGTTCTCCTATTGCGCGGCTAATCCGGGTTCGACTCCCAGCAGTGCAAAAAGAACGCTTACTCAGAGATCTCATAAAGATCGCACTGCTCACTGTAGTCCGGGGTTTGGTTCCCTAGGCCTTAAGAGGTTCGGATTCCTCGGAAAACAGTAGGTCCCGGCGCAGCATGACCACTGTAGTCTTTGAGCCGTAAAACCAAAAAACAAACAATAAAAAACCCCCAATAATTTGGAATGCAGAAAAACGTGGTTGCCAAAATTCCAGGCGCCAAATTTACCGCCAAGCGAACAAGGTCCTCTGAGTGGTCAGTTACTTGAATGACGTCATCGCTCGCTATAATGAGTCTTTTTCCTAAATTTAATAAATACCAGATTTTAATTACACAAACATGCCTATGTTTTATGTATTTCAACATTATTTTAATGTTTTATGTCCGAAATGTATCTTCTATTAACTCTGTTAACGTAAGAAAGGGCGAATTATATCG
>QLNU02003225.1:1266587-1298647 GCA_006491805.2 Dysdera silvatica | reverse complement strand
TTCAGTTTTAATCCTTCCCTTGCTTGAATCGTCACACACCTTTGTTTTACTTAGTAATAGTTTGAGGGGGCTATTAAAAATTTAAAATAAGCTGGTTACTGCGAACGATCCATTTTAAATTCAAGACAACTACGTAAAAACCTAATTGAGGGAATCCGTTATTTCAAATTACTTTTTACATTCAATATTTATGTTATTTTCAAGTAATGTGTAGACGCCATTACTTCTATTTTAGTGCCATCTAGCGGCAAAGTATAATAAGTCATTGTCGCTAAGCAGGATGCAACGGCTGACGTGTCCTCCCTATCTGGAATTATAGCTCGGAGGAAAAGCGAAGAACAATACGGTATTTGGCGAAAAGAAATCCACTAAGACCGAAAATATCTTACACGATTCTTGGAAAATCGATCCTTCTTCGAAAGCAGTTCATCGATCTTTTTTCATCGAAAGCGATAAATCTAAAGAATCTCCGCAAATATCCTTAAGAACCGAGGGTGATTCTTTTCAATCATAAAACTTCAAATACCTCGCATCAGTGCCACAGGGTCACAGCCAGCATTTCACGGGTTAGAAAACAAGGTTAAAAGAGGGAAAAACAACAATAGGTTTCCATGGATCTATGACTTAAAACAATGGAGGGTTGAGGTTGTTTATTCCCTTCATAAGCATCCTTGAATCGTTTCAGCCGTTCCTTGACTTGTTCCGGATGTTCAAACAGCAATGGCGATTCCAAAATCACTTTAAAATAATAGAGGAGGAGAGCACGGAACAAAGGAACTCCATATTTTTACGCCCTGGAGGTGGATGATGGACAGGAGGGAATCATTTGTGGAGTATTGTTTATGCCATGTGCGCCGTAGAAAAAAGCCACTGTCAAAGAAATGGTGTAAATAGCGAAAATAAAATCGCAGATCGAGGGCACTTCACGCCGATACTCCTACTTGCGTAACGCTTTGCTTGTGTTTACACGATGCAAGGACAACATAGGTTATATCGCGCCAAGTTCTGTGGAACCTCTGCTGTCACGGGAACCATACCGCGGACTACTTTGGCCAGAAAAATGTCATGTGGCCTGCGATACCATTAAAAATTGAACCTGAATAAATGACACGAGAACCAAATGCATTGCCCTTACGCCACGGTAGGGAAGTGCAAATACATTTTTCCCAGGAATTCGAACCTCGTAAGACCTAGGGAACCAACTCCCGGACTACAATGAGAAGTTAGTTATTAAACGTCATTTGTTCTGGCACTGTGGTGAGTGGAACCTGGGGTGACGATATGGTGCCGGATAGACACAATGTGTTTCATCCTATAGGCATTATTTTTACATCACAAATTAGTCCCAAATTGGCTGAAATTATTCGACCGTTGAAATTTAATAATGGAAAAAAACGCTAATACATAAGACTTCTGAACCATAGGAAATGAGAAAAAAGAAATACAGAAATTTATTTAGATTATTGGACCATTGAAAATTAATAATTGGAAAAGTACTAATACATAAATTAAAATTTTCACATCATAAGGAAATGAAATAAAAAAAGGTAAAATTTACTGAAATCACTGGACTAGTGAAAGTTCATTATAGAAAAAATCACAAATTGTACGTAGAAATTTAGTGTCATAAGTAATAGAAATGAAAAAACTCCGGAATTTTTTGAAATTATTGAACCACTGAAAATTAATTGTTGAAAAAAAAATACTAGTACACAAATTAAAGTTTTCTTATCCTAGGGAATTGGAATAAAAAAGTTAAAATTTATTGAAATCACTGGACTGTTGAAAATTCATTAAAGAAAAAATTACGAATATACGAAATACGAATTACGAATATACGAAATTACGAAATAGTACATAGAACTTATCATAGGTTCAGGAATAAAGAAACTCCGGAATGTATTCAAACTATTGGATCATTGAAAATTATTTACTTCAAAAGCACTAATACATAAAAAATTTGAGTATCAAATGGAATAGGAATAAAAAAAATCCTATAGTGTGAGTATTTTAATTAATTATTTTGAAAGTGATCATTTTAATTTATTATTTTGATTAATTATTTTTAACGCTGATTGTTTTGATTAATTATTTTAACTTTAGAGATTATTTTTTGATTAATTATTTTTAATTGATTATTTTTGATTAATTATTTTTAATTGATTATTTTAATTGATTATTTTTAATTGATTATTTTTAATTAGTAGTATAATGTATAATAGAAAGCGGATAGTTTGTAACATATAATGCTATTCTTGGAACTATTGATGTTTAACCTCCAGCTGTTTAGAAGTTCCTTTTTTTAATTACGTAATTAAAATAATTATAGAAGACAATTGCTATTATGGAATTTGATAAAATATAACTGCAAAATACACCATCTGTTTAAAATAATTTTTATAATTATACGTGTATTTTTATAATTTATTTATATAGATTTATATTTTATAATTTATTTATATAGATTTATATTTTATAATTTATTTATATAGATTTATATTTTTATAATATATTGCATAATAGTGTTTTTATAAGTTATTTCAGTAACGAAGTAATTAAAACAATTATTGCTTTCGAAATGTATATTTCAGCGGTAGTATTGAGGAAAAAGTAATTTACATACAAAAGGTTAAACACTGATAAAATAGCAATGAAAAAGATCACCCAAGCTTTAGGAGTTATCAGGTCCTTCATCAGGAGTAATGAATTACTCCTGATAAAGGACTGCTGCTGACGCGTCCGAAAGCTTGGGTGATCTTTTTCATTGCTATTTTAGTAGAATGTAACCTTTTGTATACAATTTTCTTCCCTGGCACTTTATATGTTTTTAAAAAGTAATTATTCAGTGACAAGAACTTTATTAAAACTTGAATAATTAATTAAATTGAAATATATGATTCTTCAATTTTTGTCATATTCTCATATAGAATACAAAAATAAAAATTCATGTGAAGAGGAAAATAATGCATCATAAGTGAATAACATGGCCTTAGAAAATTACGAAAGATTGAAACCCTAAACACATTGAAAGAAAATCCGAAGCTGTATTTTTAGCAGCGAAAATGAATTCCACTTAGCGCTAAAAGGGTTCTTGATATCCAAAAGCATTTTACTTTTTTAGATGAAAAGCTTTTCTTAAAATGTTTTGGAATGACAATGAAGATCAGTGGAATTTCTGTAACACAATATTCGTGAAAGCGTTTCTACAAAAATATTTTTTCGCTAATAGTCAGATTTCGCCAAAAAACTGTAGACGTAATTTTAGAGCAAAAGTTGGGCTACGCGTGGGCACAGATAATTGTTATTAAAACTGTGTGGGCATACAAATATTGTTATCATAGGCGTAGAGTTATATGGGATTATAGTCCCCAATAATCTGAAATAAATTGCGATTTTACATATATTGTAATGTATAAACATACATAAAATGTGCTTGCCCCCCAATAATTTTAAGAATTCTACGTTGATGATTGTTATGTTAAATCATTAGTATAGATAAACCTCTAATTAACGGACATTTTTCAATTAGTCCGTTTTATTGCCAGATAAAACTCTTCCGCCAAGAAATTTCTCGACGATGACACCTCTACTTTTACGGTCACTCCTCTATTGCGGACAACCTTTTATGTCCGGCTAGTGTTCACCAATGAGGGGTTTTTACTGTATTATGCAGAGAAGCTGTAATAAAGTACACTGCTGTCCATTAAAATTGCAACATCGGGAAAATGGGTTGTGAAAGCTATATGTATTCAATACATAGCTTATGTTATGAGGATCAAAAATTTGACCTATCTGAACAGAAGAATCGTGGGATGCAAATTAAGTATATTTTCTTATGATCTACATACCATCTAAGTTACAAGCAAATCTGAAAATTTCTTCCAAACGTTTTGGATTTAGTATCCAGCAGTTTACATGAATTTACAACAGAATTGTATCAGGAAATTATCTAAACTGAGAAGGAGGTGATTTTTCTGCAGAAATCCATTTTTATAAGATTTTGTCTGGTGTTATAAATTCACGTTTTCAATATTCAACGCCTATTTCAATTTAGGTTCCTCACCATTTGGTTTGCGGATATATGGTCATAAACTGTTGCAGTGAGCAGTGCAGGAACCAAGGGCGGACAGAGGGGTTTCACAAGGATCATGAACCCCCAAAAATTATATTTTTCACTGTAAAAGCTCAAGCTTTCATGATAAATGAAGGGTGTTATTCCAAGACTATGGCAAATTCTGTCCTTAACCCCTCCAAAATAAATATCTGTGTCCGTTCCTGGTAGGGACAAGATTGAAAACCCTATAGTTCTTTGTAATTTGTTTTAAAATAAACACATGAATTACCTAGTTGTGGGATCCGTGGGCTTTTCGTAAATACTGTTTACGCAATCACTAGACTGGTGTTTGCCACACTGGCGTCTTCGAGCAAACTGTAGATGATTTTCGAAAAGTTTTGAAAATTTTGTGGCAATAATTGTGCGTAATAATTGTGCGCATGCGTAATAATTACGTACAGACGGCATATATTTTATACCGTACATGAATAGTATGTATATATGATTATATCAGGAGCGCAAATTTTAAAGAAATATTGAGGGAGCCAAGTAGCTTTAATTCTATCTACTTTTTTTTAAGAATAGTTTTCAATCTTAAGCTGGCTTTCTCTCCCCCCAACTTTTATGGTATTAAATAATAATAGAGAAAATAACCAAAAAATTAAATAGACAACAAATAAAAACATTTCAAATACTTCATAATTATTACAACACTGCAAAGGTATATTGCGTGAAATATAGGCGTTCACAGAAAGTTCATAAGGGGGTTATAGGCTCAATGGGGGGGGGGGGGGGTTACAGAGCTACAACTCATGTATTCCTATGTTAAATATACAAAATTTCATTGCAATGGGGGGTTACAACCCCCATCAACACCCCCTGCGTACGCCAATGGGGTGTAATAAAGTATAGGCCTGTTCCTTCTAAATAAAATTCAGTCAAGTTTTTATATAAAAAGCGAAACACGAAATATAAAAATTAATATATTTTATATGTAATGCCTTTGAACTATGTCTAAAATTTCTTTATTGTCCATCAGCTTTGGGAATCCGGCCCTTATAATTTTGGTTTATTGTCCATCAGTTTTAAACTGGCCCTTATAATTTTGGAGGTTATTGTCCATCAGTTTTGAAATCCGGCCCTTAATTTTGGAGGTTATTGTCCATCAGTTTTGGGAATCCGGCCCTTAATTGGAGGTTATTGTCCATCAGAAATCCGTTATAATTTTGGAGGTTATTGTCCATCAGTTTGGGAATCCGCCTTATAATTTTGGAAGTTATTGTCCATCAGTTTTGGGAATCCGGCCCTTATAATTTTGGAGGGGTCGGGGAAACCTTTTTCCCATTAAGCTGGCGTCAATGGATTATAGCACAGAACGTATGAATAGAGTATACTATATAGTATAATAGAGTATGATATGTACAGTTTTTGTATACAATTATAAAAATTATTAAATTAAAATTACCCTCGTTCATATCCATTAAAGCTGGAGCGGCATTTGTAAAAAAGTTACGGAAATACAAACAGAATCGGATATATGCTCATAAAATTTAATTTGAATATTGTTTGCAACGTTCTAAATTGAAATATTTATTGAATGAAATTTTACTCTAATTGAAGCTGTTTAAATTAATAAATTTTCAAATGCCTTCATTCAATTACTTCCATTCCAAACACTTTTCGATTTTTTTTTTTAATTTTTATGATGTTTTCGGAATATTCTGAAATCTTTCGTAATAAAACTGGTAAACAATTTGCAAATTACATTATTTATTTGCATAACTATCTTCTTCTTTGCTCACATTAATTGCAATTAGTTTAAAACAATCTAAAAATTGCATTTTAATTAACATTTGACAATAATTTATTATAAGTAATGTAGATGGAAAATAAATATTCTATATAATTGTTTTTAAATGAAATATAATTTAAATGCATTTTTTTCGATGCTTTATAATATCGATCAATCCTTACTGAAAATTGTGATAAAGCTTATTGTAATCAAACCTATAACATGCAACCTTCGATAATTTTAGACCCTACAACTTAAAAAATATTTTATAAAATAGTTTCTACTTATCATCGTAAACATATTCAACCATTAACTATTCACTGATGAATGTATGTTTCTAGGATCCCTCAAAACATGTTTATTTTCAACAATTCTTTTCCACATTATCCCGACCTATTCTCTTATTTCATTTATACCATCTAGGTCTTTTAGAACTTCCAGTTAAAAATTTCGGTTGTCCATCAGTGGTTAGTTCGCCTTCGATATGTCCAGATTTTCCTTTAACACAAACTTATGTGTATCACCTCTCCTTTAAAGTAATGCACTGCAGTGTAAGAACTGCAGGTATGTATATAATGATATAAAATAAAATTTCCATCATAAATTAAGTCTGAAAATGTAAGGCAGAATAAAGAAGAAAAACAAAAGACTTACTTTTATTCTTAATAAGCGGGCGTTTTCCTTCTCATAAAATTAGTGTCCATTAGTACATCCCTGTTGTTAGTGTCCTCCAACCTGGAGTTGAATCCATTTTCTTTCAGGTCGAGGGCGCTAACCAGTTGGGCAAGCTCGCGTTCTTTCCTGTCCTCGTCCCTCGACCTCTGATGATGTCCCCCGGTAGCAGGGCTGTCCCCCCTTGGGGCACCATTCTGCGGATCTCCTTCTGGAAAGAACTGCAGATTGGCCAGACTATTGGATCTGGATCTGTGTTCCTGGCGAATGGAATAGGAGAAGGCTCTTTCATTCAAGTGGCCTTTCTTCTTGTAAATTCCAGTATTGAAAGGTGAGTCGTCCTTGGAATCTTCTGCGCCGTTTTCGTCCCCATTCACCGATTCTTTTCCTCTTCCTTTCCTTTTATACATCCCTGTATTGAATGGAGAATCGTCCCTTGGATCTCTAGCAATATGATCATCTCCATTTACAGACTCTTTTCCTCTTCCCTTTCGTTTGTTCATTGTTGAATTTAACAGAGATTCATCTCTTGGGTCCCTCACATTATGATAATCACCGTTAATAATTTCTTTTCCATGATAGGCGGCAACAGGTTTTCTCTCCATCGGAATCGAGGGGATTTGATAGTGAGAACTTTGTGGCTGAGCAATATATATTGGCTGATAATCATGGGGTGGGGGAGGCAAAGGTGGCATTGTTGGATGGGGGTGTCTTTTTTTAGCGTCGCCTTTGAAAAATCTGTTGCCTCTTGGTGCCGTACCATACTGCATAAAATATTGTTCGTAAGGGAAGGCAGCTGGCTGATATGATGACACAGGGCTAAGAGGTCGAGTTGAAGGAATGTAGATTGGTTCTTCATGACCCGGAATAGGTAGTCTTCCTAACTTTCTTACTCTTCGTTCAGTGTAAAATCCCCCTCCATATATGCTTTGAGGTGGATGCATAGCGTAAGGGTCTATGGCAGAAGTTGGTCGAAATCCATTCATGGCGCCGTTCACTGGCATAGGTGGTCCATCCTTATGATGCTTTTGCTTCTTGTTCTTGTTCTTGGAAGATTTGCCTCCTTGATTCTTCATCTTGGGGTCTTTATGTCCATTGACAAGTAGACTTGGCGAAGGTGGTGGAGGAGGGCGTGGCGGTGGACCCATCATTTGACGTACTTTCATTTGAGCAGAGCGGGTAGTAGCCGAGCCTGATTTCAGACTTTTCATTGTTCCAGATGAATCAACATACAGCAATTCTCTTTCGGTAGGTGCTATACCAGTCCAAACCTTGTAATTGTCATCATCAGGCTCATTATTTGGAGAGTCCCGTTGATCCCCATTTTCGTCTTTTTGAGACAAAACTGCTGAACCATTGGAAGCATCGGCATTAGAGCGCCACACTTCAACTTTCTCTAATGTATTCAGTCCTGACATCGAGCGTGATCTTTTGTTCTCCAAGTAATAGGCGTTTTCTTCAATATGCTTAGCTTGCATGCTGTCTGCGTACGAATGAAAACAACAGCGAACCAATGCGTTGGCGGCTGCCTCCTTCTTACATATGAAGGCATGGCACTCCAGCACTTTAATGCCAGCCGTTCTTCGTAAAATACATGCAAATAAAGGCGCGTGGTTCGGATCAGCATGTCTCGCAAAAGGACTATCTAATGGCAAGAATTTTTCGACCCTTTCACCGTTCGTTCCTGGAACCACTACATATCTGACAGCTGCGCAATAATGCAAAGTCTCAATGCTGAAGAAACGAGTCACTTGTCTCATGGACTCATCCACATTTTCCAGAAGAAGGCCGTTACTCCAAACACTCAGCCACGAATCAATCCCTTTAGCCGAAAAGGAACCTTGTTCCGGATATAAGTCCCGCAGCGGCTCCTGGATTCCCTGGAGCCCATCCTTGGTGATATGGGGCACAGAAGATCCAAGATAAAGTACTCTGCATCGGCAAATTGGCGTAGTAGCCATCTTCGCCTCCGCTTAATGAAAACACGACACTAAACGGCTTTACGGTGCGAAGATATCCAAAATCTAAATCCGTCGATCAAAAATGGCGACGCCACGACGTACGTCTCAAACGCTCTTGCTGGAGTTCACGGTATGGAATTCTGTTCCATTCTCATCCGCCGACAGCAGACATTTTGTATCGTGACTTCCGATTGGTTTACAAAGTTGCTGAAAACCGGTACTCAGCCAATCGAGAAAGGGCTAACGAACTGAAGCAATTCACTGATAGGGGATGAAAACTGGGGTGAGGATGGGAGAGAGAGAGAGAGAGGAGAAACTTGATTTTCCACTACCTGTTCTCTGTTCGCCCGTAGCCAACTGCATATATCTTCTTGTTCACCGCTGAAGGCCAGGAGAGTGTATGCAGGCGTCCTTTTTACCCCCCATCACTTTACCCCCCTTATACCTTCCTTCCCTCCCTCCCTCTCCCACTCTCTATCTAATTTTTCTCCTTGTCAAATCCAGAATAGTCAAACGCACATGGTAATGGTAATGGTTATATGTGTACACTAGCTTTAATAACAATCCGTCTTATATTTTATAATAAGTATTTGAACGCTAAATATGTTTATACTAGTTTATATCCTATGCTAGTGCAAAGATATATATTAAAAATTATGTTAGTTATAATTTATAAGCAAAAAATGAAATTTCTTCGAAAATTCTGGGAAGTAATTATAATTTGTTTATCTACCTTTCGTTTTTTGAGCACAGTTAAAGAAAAACTTGTGTGATTACATATAACTATTTGTGTCTTTATTAGAATAAATTTTAATAATCCACATTGATGCAATAATTATAATGAAACCATTTAATTTACTAGTTATAATAATCAAACAACAATGTCAATCAATCAACGTTTATTGGCGTAGTGATACCAACGCCGATGGTATGGCGTGATTAGATGGTGAAACGTTCGAAAGAAAATAAATATTTCTGCCTTCGGTGGGACCTGAACCCACGACCTTCCACTTGCCGGGCGGAGGCTCTACCCACTGAGCTACGAAGGACAATATATAATCTCTTTACGAACGTATATATATTGTTGCCAGTTATTTCGCAGAATGGTGTAGTACATGGACTACTATTTAAACCAAATTGCAAAGAGACTGGTATTAAATTGATCGTGGGTTCAGGTCCCACCGAAGGCAGAAATATTTATTTTCTTTCGAACGTTTCACCATCTAATCACGCCATACCATCGGCGTTGGTATCACTACGCCAATAAACGTTGACTGATTGACATTGTTGTTTGATTTAATCTGCGTAGTGTTCGATTTATATAAAATAAAAATACATAGTTATAATAAATCATTATTTTTTTACTAGTTATAATAAAACAACAAAAATCACTAGTTATATCATCAAAAAGGTCGTTAATTAAGTTACAGTATTTATTCAATGGTTTCTCAATGTGGAATTTCATTAATTAGTGAAAACTTAAGGCGAATGTCAGTAACATATAATTATTGAAAAATTTAATAATTCAACTTAAATATGACACCTTATCGACATACTTTGTGGCTTTATTATTAACAAAGATAAGCATATCTCTTGCATAAAATATCGCCTTTCTTGCACAATATCTTTGGAGGAGAAAGACGATATTTTGTGAAACACACAAAACAAATTCACTCAACATAACGAAATGCTTTCTTTTTACATATTTTTTACTACTCTATCGAACGAACCATAAACAGTTTCATGTTTCAGCTTGCAGTTTCTTACTTTTTGTTCGTTTTCCATTTTCTTCTTCTCTCATCTTTTTTTATAAATATTTTTAATGGATTTCTTGAAATTTTATATCTACCAAGAAATTTTAAATATTCTTACAATATTTTCCTTAACATATTATTTCTTACGGATAGCATTTTGAAGCTTTATTAATTGTATGTAATGTTTAAATACATTACAGTACGTTTCTTCTTCTTCTTCTAAGTTTTCTTTTATATAGAAATATATTTATGACTTTCTTAACGTTCCATAAGGTGTTAAAATTTTTCGTCTTTCTCTTAATTTTGTTTTAGAATTCTCATTCTTGGTGAACAGTTATGCAGAAATGTAAAAATGTTACAAATGCTTCTTTTTATTAGCACACATTAGAGAAGAGGCGGGATCTATATTTCGTATAGGTTTGGAGACCGGACCCATTAGACGACTGTAACTAAAGCTAAAAACTTCATTTTATATATCGAAATACTCCAAGGCATACAACCATAATAATAATTTATTTATTTTCAATATACAGGGTCAGTATTATGATTTTTGTAATGTTTATGTAATAAATAATATAATATAATAATAAATGCAATGTTTTTGTAACGTTTATTTCTTTGTATACTTATGCGAACATTTTTTGTCACAGCCGATTATTTTACATACATATAATTTTTTTTATGTATATCTTTATATAAGTTCCGTTAGATTGAATCTTCCATCCAGTGCTCTGTGTGTGGAGGATCCCAAATAAATGCCAGTGCCCAAATAAATGCCACTTTACTCATTTTCCCCAAATAATTCAAGCTCGCTTTCCTTCACCACCGCTCCTATCAACTTTTCTCTCACTGCCTTCTTAAACAGCTTCACGTTATTCAGTTTTTTAATTCTTCAGGTAAGGTATTCCACCGTTTAGATCCTCTGCAGTCAATATTATCTCGGCCCATCTCTGTACATATTTTAGGCAAGTATAGATCATATCCAGTTCTCAAGCTTTTCACCTCATAAGTTTCTTTCACCTCAATCACTTCTTTATATTTGTTATTTCTCATTCTTTCATACATTTTTGTTAGGGTGCCGCACTCATTTATCATTCCAACTGGTAACATTCCAAATGTCTTCTCTATCATTTCCAATCTATATTTTGTTTCTGTTTCTTTCAAGTTATTCTTAGAAACTTTTTCTATAACATCTGTTAACTCAATGCCCCTATTATAGACTTGCCCGTACTCTTACTTTTAACTCTTCATCACTCTCTGACATTTTAAATGACCATGCTGACCATACGCACGTTTTAAAATTTTTACAGAGAACTGGCTTTTACTACAGTTTTTGATTTTACCGTGTTTGGCGCAGTATAGCCCAGATGCTCTTGCGCCATAAAAATCCAAACAAACATCATCAAGCAAACATCCTCATATTTTCCCCTAAATTTCCCCAAACTCTATTACAATATCCTAGATGGCAATAAACAAATGAAAAGTATAATTCTATTAAGATATTCCTAGGTAAACAGCGTGAGATCCTTTTCATCATTCCAATTCCCTGACTGAGTTTTCGGTTTATTCTGTTTATGTGTTCATTTCAGCTGAGTCTTCCGTCAACTGTTACTCTCAGGAATTTTGTCTTGTCAACAATCTCTACTGGTTTCAATATTTTGAATATCTTTGAGGTTTTCAAAGCTTTTATTTCTATTTCTAAAGATTAGTATTTTTGTTTGTTTCCATTTACTTTCATTTGGTTTAATATAAACCGCTTTCAATATTTAGCTACATCCTGCCTGCGTTTCTCATGTTGTTACATACATTTTTATCCCATAATACAAAACTCCAATCTTTAACAAGTAGAGTTTTCTCTGCCACATATGATAAGTTAAATATAACATTTATATATAGTGAAAATAATAGTTGGATTAGACCTTGTGATACACCGAAGTTTATTTTTAATGTCTGACTCTTTATTAAAGTTAACCACCAACTGATTCCTTCCTGTTACTCAAATAATTCTTAAGTATTGCTATGTGATTCATTTTCGAGGATTGTAGAAGTGCGTATATGAAAATTCGAAAAAAATTGAATAGTTCAGTCTATCAGTCCTTTCAAAATTTAAATCGTACATTAATGGGTTAAATGTATATTTGAATCTTCGGTCCTGAGGTGGGGGGTCTTAGACCTCGAAAAGTTGAGCCCGAACTCATCGTTAACGCCGCGCTTACATTTTATCATACACATTTTATCATATTTATACTTGCATTTTATCATACATACTTTACACATTTTATCATACATACTTTACACATTTTATCATACATACTTTACACATTTTATCATACATACTTTTACGCATTTTATCATACATACTTTACACATTTTATCCTTACATACTTACACATTTATCATACATACTTTATTTATCATACATACTTTACACATTTGTCCTTTTATACTACACATTTTATCATACATGCTACACATTTTATCATACATACTACACATTTTATCATACATACTTTACACATTTTATCATGCATACTTTTACACATTTTATCATACATACTTTTATTTATCATACATACTTTTACACATTTTATCATGCCTTACTTTGCACATTTTATCATGCATACTTTACATTTTATCATACATACTTTACACATTTTATCATACCTTACAGCGCACGTAGAAAGCATTTTATACATTACAAAGTAATGAGGTATGCGTGTGTAGCGATCAGGGGCGCCATTAGGAAATTACTATTCCTAAGCACAGGTGGTTTTCCACCCTTTTTTCTTTACACAGAAAGAAAAACCCTTAAAAACCACACCTTATACTCTTAAAGTACATATTTTGTGGAAAGATGCTTTTTCAGATATTATTATTATTATTTATTATTGGGAACCCACGCTGCTGTAAGAGTAATGGGCGCTTTTTATCATGCGCTCTTTGTCCAAACAAATATTGCACCTCTACAAAAAGTAAGTCTTGAAAGTGCAACAGTTTTTGAGAAAATAGTTGTTGCAATTTTTATCAGCAGTAGTATTTTAGCATTTTAATACGGCTACCTGAGTGTATTTCCTGGATGAGTACTTCAGTTTGTCTTTGAATCTTATTGAATTGACGTTGGGGAAGATGGAATGTTCTGACCTCATTTATTTTAGATCAAGAACCATGATGACCCAGAAGAGCACTGCCATTAATATAAGGAAACTGAATAATTAAGTCATTAAAAATCACGCCCATATATACCGAAGAATAATTTGAAAAGTATCATCAAATTATTTTTTATTATTTCTTTGCCTGGTTTTAGCATCGGAAGAAATTAAAACCGAAGTGGTGTTTTATGTAAATTATTTTAAAAGCTATTAATACAAAAATAGGCTAATTGAAAAATATCTTTTTCGTAGGTAGATGAATTGAATTGTTAATATTCAACCAAGAAGAAGAACTAATGAAAAAGCTATCCAACTTATTTCGTAATATTTCTGTTTGTCGATATTTTCATAATCATTTTTTATTCAATATACTTATAATCGTTTTCAATTCAACATATAATCGTTTGTAATTTTTTTAATTATAATTAATGGTATATACAGATATTTGTAACATAATAAATTAACGGTATATACAGATGTTTGTAACATAAAGAATTAATGGTATATACGGACGTTTTTAACATAATGAATTAACGGTATATACAAACGTTTGTAATATAATGAATTAACGGTATATACAGATATTTGTAACATAATTAATTAACGGTATATACAGATGTTTGTAACATAAAGAATTAATGGTATATACAAATGTATTTAACATAATGAATTAAGGGTATATACAGATGTTTGTAACATAAATTGTTAACCGTCTGTTCAGACTTATGTCAACAAACCTATATATAGACGCATTGCAAAAAAATCTTCGAAGTATTTGAACTTACGTTTAAAAACCTAACTGCAAGAGGTTTAAGATAAAATTTGAAAATTTAATCGAGCTTTGTAAGTCATTTAAATATCATCAGTATGTAAATAAATTTCATTCAAATTACATAGAATAACTTTTACATTAAACGTTTACTTTTACCGTGGTAGTGACTCTATGTTTTAATTGGGGGTGGTCCCTTTTATCTGGCGTTATATATGCCAAAATTTTTGACGAATGACTTCTTCCTCAGCCAAATTAATTACTTTTTAGCCTAGCAAATAAGGTTTGTAAATAGGTCACGAATTATTGAAGAGGTGTCCTTTGGCGATACCAAAACATTCCGGGCTTTTTTTAGGAATGTGCGTCTGGAAACACCAGCGTGTTTGGAGGTGAACAACTTTTTATCAACTTTTTTTAATCAACTTCTTTCTTCCCACTTTTCGACGGCATGTTTTGCTTATGCCATGGGAGCATGTTTAAAGGTCATACGATGTATTTTGAATAATGGCCATATTTATGATAACGCCGGTGTTTTGAACTTGGCATTCCTCCTTCATACCTAACATATTATCTCTATATTACTCTAACACGCACACACACACACACACACACACACACACACACACACATATATATATATATAAAAGGCGCCAAGAACGAAATTAATGCTTTCGAAATGTTAGAAGGTTACTGTAAATAAAGTGAACAGAAAAGATTTTCAACCAGAAAATCTTGAACAAATACACAAAAGTAAATTCGATTGTATCAATTAACAAAGTAAACAGAATCGGTTTACAAATTGGTAAAGTTAATAAAAATTAGTAAATTCGTTTAATGAATTCGATTTCTAAATTCAGTAACGATAGTTTATATCGTTTAGTAAAAAGATTTTCTCTTCTTTCTCTATGTCTGTCTATCTACGGTTGCCTTCACGTTTGCTAACTTTTTTGAAGGAGCTCATAGTGGATACTGGCACAAGCCGAAATAATATTTGAAAAACAATTATTCAAGTATGAATGAAACTAAAAAAATACATACACACATGGATATATCTTTTACTACACATACACGTAGTACGGTGAAAGAAATACAGAGGAAGCAGCCTTAAACTCACCACGTTGGCCAGACGGGTTGGCAAGCTGGATCTACAGTTTAACGAAGAATCCGGACTTCGGTCACCACAGCCCAAATCATGCTCTAAGGCGGAATTCGGTGTGTCACACTCCTACGGAATGACCGCTACCGAAGCTGCTTTGAAGCGACGCTCTGACGAGTGCCGGTGGTCTTGGCTATGGACAGTTGTAGAATATGGATGTATATGTATATCTGTATTTCATAATTTGTGACTATATATATATATATATAATTTTTTTCAAAATAGTAAGAAACAAATAAAATTATCAATATTTTTCTATCTGATATTATTACCCTTCACAGGGATAACACAATTGCCAAATAATGGTCAACACAGAAAAGCCTCCGGGGCGAGATTTTTGTGAGTTTTTCGTGGGGGAATTTATTATACAATAATTTTTGCCACCCACGTACATATAGCTCAAACTAGAACTTTATTATTTTTGGAGAAAAAGAGACGTTTCCCCGTCCTCCGAGGAGGGGGGACTCTGGCTCGAATCCAGGACGGGGAAAGGGACTGTTTTTCTCCAAAAACGAAAAAGCTCTAGCTTGAGCTAAATATACGTGGGTAGAAAAAAAATTATTTTATAATATTTTTGCTTTCGTCAGCAACCCAATACAGCAATAAGGCGCTATTGAGTATAAACTTGGTTTATTTGGTTTTAAATGGTTATATTTTCTTTTTTAAATGGGTTTATTGGGTTTTATATGCATTATATATTATATACGTACTTGTCTGTGTGTATGTGTGTGTGTATGTGTCCATGTAAATTTATTAAATGCCACCTTACAAATCTGAAAAAAAGTAACTTCCGCGTTTTAGAATTCTATGACTCAAACTGTATACAAGATCGTTTGAGATTAAACATTTTTAAGATGCCCATATTCTTTCCAGGTTATCCTCTAGGCAAACTTAGATATACTTGAATGGAATCTCTTCGTAATGGCAATAAATTTAGGATCCACTTCTCTTCCAAACTTGCGAAGATTTTTCACCTTCATAACAATTAATTTTAAAATTTATCTTCGGCTTTTTCAGCTTTTATTTGACTTCAATAGGCAGTGGCATTGTATTCTTGATATTTATAAAAGTAGTTCTCAGCACATTTATATTTTTGCACCTGCAAACCTTTTCACCCCATCTAAGTATGTCAATACCCCCCATCTCTTTCTTTGGCTGACAACGTCTGGATCAACCGATCTAAACCAGCACTTTTGACGCTGTTCAAGCGTCCTGTCTGGGATTACAGCGCCGCCTCCGGCGGCCACCCTTCCCAATGAAACCCTTGCACAATCCTCCTCCTCCTCCTTCTAAACCAGCACTTACCCACCCACCTAAAATGGTGAAATTCTCTTCTCTCCCGGTAGAGAAACCTTGATTTAAAACACCTTTGGTTACAGTTGCTTTATCAATGTGAATTTTTGTTTATATACAAAATTTTAGGCTTCGAAACTGTTTGGCGTCATTTGTTTGTTTTATTACAATATTTGGTGCCAAAACAAATTAGTTTTCTTTATGTTTAAAATAACCATGTAAATAACGTAATTGTGTATAATAAAACAACTACGTAAAACGATGCGAAAAGTTGTCATCTTTTGTTGTGGATTTCAACGCAAAATCGAACTAATAGAGAAAATCTTGAATTTATATAGTAACTGTGCAAAAGTCAAACACATTAAAACGAATTGTCAATTGCACTTGTTGATTTGTACAGTTCCCTTCCCCATTGGCTGAAAGTTTCATATATGAAGGTGGTCACTTAAAAATCTTGGTGACCGTAAAGGCTAGTGTCAGATTAGTGTTTAAAGGACTTAAACACTAATCTGACACTAGTGTTTAAAGGACTTAAAAAGGACCAAATACATACACATCGTGTGTAAAAAGCCACGGAAAAAAATAAGAACCTAAACATTCCCCTAGAAGCAATGCCAAACATTTCCGTTTCCAACACCCAAAATTCCAAACATTCTAGCAAATGCATGCAAAATACAAAAACAGACACAAGTTACAAAATACAAGCGATTGCGTCATCAATTCCTGAGACACATAGTAAACATGGATATTTTTCCGAATAATATAATATGGACCTCCTCACAAAACGTGTTTCTTTCTTGTATAGGAAAAACATAATATTTTTCTTATAAAACGGGCTGGTCGTGAGACATTCTTTTTTTTTTTTTTTTCCACTGTGGAAACGCTACTTGTGAAAAGTGGATTTACAACAGGACATGGACGTCTCTATCTTTCTTTAAAATTGTTAGTGGGGCGGGATGTAGGCTGCAAAGAGGGGGAATAAGTTCCGAGTGAAAAGACAAGTTCTAGAAAATAAAATCCCTTCCCTTTAAACCCGCTATGACGTGAGTTGCTTTTCAATTGAACTACTTTTTTCGAGTTTTCTCTACTGACGCAGACCATTTCCTACGGAACCTGCCCTTATCCTTCAAAACGTAGGCTTTATATAGGAAGCGAGGCTGTGCATGTTTAGCTACGGGTGAACCGTGTCCCACACAAAGCTCTAACTAAAACTGCTCGGTACGGTCACGGTTAGAAATAGAACAGGGAATTTTCCTCATTTGGAGGTACGCAAGAAAGAGGGAAAAAAAAAGTCTTGTTGAATTTTATAAAAGATGGAAAAATCATAATTGCAAGGATGGTTTTTTGACTTCTTAGATATATCCCATTCAAAATGAACTTGCATGCAAATGTTAGAAATCTATTGCCTGTATTTTATTAAATGTGCATGAAACGGTGTGCGTTCATGCATTATTTATGAACGCATGAGGGCAGAGACACATTCCATATTTATAAACGCGTTTTACTATTATGTTTATTTCTTTAATCATTGCCTTCATTTCAATAATCGTTACATTCATTTCACCAATCGTTACATTCATTTCACCAATCGTTACATTCATTTCACCAATCGTTACATTCATTTCACCAATTAATGTATTAATTTCATCAATCATTACGGTCATTTCATCGATTACTGCATTCATTTCGTCAATTATTACAGTCATTTAAGCAATTTTTATATTCATTTCAGCAATTAGTACATTTATTTCATCAATCATTACATTCATTTCGTCAATTATTACAGTCGTTTAATCAATTTTTATATTCATTTCAGCAATTAGTACGTTTATTTCATCAATCATTGCATTCATTTCGTCAATTATTACAGTCGTTTAATCAATTTTTATATTCATTTCAGCAATTAGTACATTTAGTTCATCAATCATTACATTCATTTCGTCAATTATTATGTACACTTCATAAAGTATCACATTTATTTCATCAATTATTACATCCTAAGTTTATGGGTGCCCCATAATTATATGCAAGGGGTACATCCAGGAAAAATTCCAATTGAATAATGTTGTTGGACTATAGTTTCTTATGGATTCAGTCCTTTTCCCCCCTTTTTTCATAAACCAAGGGGGTGCAAGTGCACCCCTTGTACCCTCCTCGGGCGCTCATGCTTAAGCTTTTATGATATACGCTTCAAAGCCGTAAATCAAAAATTCTTTGGTTTTAAAGAATGAAAAAGAAAATAGGAAAAAAATCGTATAATAAACCTAATTTGGAAATATACTTACTGGTTATTTATGTTATTTTGAAAGATATAGTATTCCTAGAAATTATACATATGAATATGCATATAAATAAAATACATATTAAACACGTAATAAAAACATAGACAAATTTCATAACCGATTTGGTGTCCAACAATTCAAAATTTTGTGTTAAAATTTTCGGAGATCCATTCGTAGATCAATATTGAGTTATTGAAGACAGAAGTAATAACCTAGCTTAATCTCTGAACTGTTTACTAGCGACATTCAATTAAACTTCTGGAAATCAATTTCATGTTAGTAAACTCAAAAAGCCTAGTTGTAAACGTTATTCACTATTATCCTTACGTAATTTGTGTGTGTGTGTGTGTGCAGGGAAGTAAGAGGATATTATAAAGAAGATATTATAAAATACATAATATAGCTTAATCTACATTTTAAACTACGATTAATTTTGATTTGTCAGACTTAGACCAGTTCTGTACATTTCACGTAAAATACATCAGTTTCAGTCGACCACAAAACGTAAGATACTGTTCTGAAATCAAAGAAACCGTTAATTAGTGTGATTGATTTTCTTGTTTCTTATACGATGTTTACTTGTGTAATACGTTTCTTTTTACAGTGAACGGTTCAGTTAATTTTGCCGTTATTTCTTTAACAGTTCAACAAATTCATTAAATGAAGGAGGAAAGAGAATGTCAACAAATAAAAATTGTGACAATAGTTATTTGAGATAGAAAAATTGTCATTTCATAACGGTCACCTTTCTTTTTGTCTGCTTCAATTGTTTTTTCTCTCTCTTTGCTTTCATTTTTTCTTCTTTATTTATTTCTTTTATTGCATTCTAACTCGCGTTAGGAAAAGAGAATAGAATTCCCAAGTGTTTATTAGGATATACGTGGACATATGATAAACTAAAGCCACGTAAAAGGCATTTTTGGCCAAAGCACGCAAAAATTCCATTTTAAAGAATTTTAAGGAAGCAAAAAATTCTAAAATACTTGTGGTCTAAAAGTAAAAAAGTTATTTTTGATAATTTTAATAATAGAGAAATATAAAGCAACACCAGATATATATCTCAACTTTCCACTATCTTATCGAAACAGACGTAATTTTCAAATGTATGCATCTTAATGGGAACTTTTTAAAGGATGAACTTTCCGGCGTAAAATTCGAATTATTACCAATATATCTCTACAGCGAGGAATTGAACCATGGACTTAAGGCTCCTAAAGAAAGGAAGCTGGCGCGTCAGCCATTTTGATGCCCAAGCTATGTTTGCAAATTGTATTTATTGGCGACATTTTAAAAGTTGCGCCAATGTTTACATTCGTCGAATAAAATCGGTTATATCTTTCTTTGGGAGAGGCGCGTGAGGGGGAGATCACTATGACTATGTGGTTAAGTAGGGCTTAATATTATTAACCATAGTTGGCAACCTTAATTTCAGGCAATATACTTTTTTAAAGGTGATAGGAGGCCCCCACCTACCTCCACGGTGGTTCGCGATAAACAAAGGAATGCTTAAAGTGGTCCGTGAGAGACGAAAGTTTGAGAAACACTGGCATAAACAATTTATAGGAAATATTGTAAAATGAAACCTCACGACTGCATATTGTTTATTACTTAAACTATTCGAAGTTTATATATTTTATCGAAGTTTATTTATTTAATTGCCTCTCATAGAAATTATCGACTATAAAATACTATCTAGTAACAATTTTTGGAAATTTATATATGTATTTTATTTATATATTTATATTGAATTAGGAAGGAAGAAATTGTTAAGAGACTAGGGTAATACTAGTACCACGCACGAAAATGAAAATGCGAAGAAAACACAAAAATATGTCAACAAACGAGAATTTGCAGAAAACGTCATACAGAAATCCCCCCCCCTCTCTCTTTCAGTCTCTTAGAAAAAGAAAGAAAAAAAAAAGCAAGCAAGTAAGAAATTAAAAACTCCCTTAAACTTCCCTAGCCTCTAATCGGTTTGATGGAAAACCAGTTTGTTTGCATCAACGGTTAAAAATCCACGGCCTGGTAAACATACCATTCCTTGTTCCCAACGTTGGCATGAAATCGACACGTGTTATTGATTCAAAAATAGCGGTCCAGTGACTTCCGTAACACTAGAATACGTTTCTGAAAAATACTTTAATATTACAGTATTTTGAAAAGTATTTTGTAGAATGGATATTCACTACAGTTAAATCTAGAGCCACTCCGAAGATATTTTTTCTAAGACAGCTATTTAATTTAATGGAAACAATCACACCAAGAAGAGGTCACGAAGAGAGAAAACCGATTAAATTCTAGTTTATGATTTTAAATTAATGTTGAGTTTTTTATTTTTTTATTATTTTTATTGTCATATTTTTAGGACGATCTGGTAAAACCTGTTGTTACACGTAACTGCCCCTCCAATAGGAAAGTGTAGTTTTCAACGTTGCATGACGACACTGGGGGAAATGAATCTACGGGAAGAGGGACACAACCGGTCAGTTCATTGTTAGGAAAAACGTGTCATTCAATTTCATGTGTTAATGCCCGTTTCATTGTCGATTGCCCCCCACTTCATTCTGGGACATGAAACAACTCCGAAACCAATAATAAGAATTGACAAAGAAGTCTTTCCTTTACATAAGTGAGATAACAACGCACGAACGGCCCACTTTTTGGCGGTGTTTTCCGCATATCTTGTCCGCAACTACTAAAGTCACCTTCGTTTCTGGCGCTCGTGTCTTATTTTGCCAGGGGCGACGAAGACGCATTTGTTTTGTCTTTCATTCACCGAAGGATCGCTGCATTCTTCCGCGTTCAAGGTTGGCTTCCTTTCTTGCCCTCACAGCAAGCGGCTCAAAAGTCACCAAATATCTCCAAAACCATAAAATATCTTCAACTCAACAAGTTTGTTCGATATTATTTGTACGCAACCACGATTGTTTCCATTGCCATCAGCTTAACTTTTGCTCTATTGATATACTGTTTTTAGTTAAGAAACATTTGATAAGCAAGAATAAGTGCAAAAAAAAAATGATATGATACTGTTAAGCTGTCTATTTCATCCAGTGTCAAAGATAGACAAAAATATAATAAACGTCAAAGTCAAAAGTGTAATGGACATAAAACAAAAACGTGAAAACGTTACTAAAAATTGCAACATCGACAGTTTTGCAACGTTTTGGGAATTGCTTTATCCCTGATAGGTTTAAATGTAATAAAAAACTATTTCTTTCTGAAATACAACTACAAGTCCACTGAGATCCAAGAGCAAACAAAATCGTTTACAATCTTCGACGGTTCTAGGAAGTTGGAATTAAAGCATATAATTCTCTTTGATCTACTCAGAGATCTCATAAAAAGATCGCACTGCTCACTGTAGTCCGGGGTTTGGTTCCCCAGGCCTTAAGAGGTTTGGATTCCTCGGAAAACTGTAGGTCCTGGCGCAGCATGACCACTGTAGTCTTTGAGCCGTAAAACCAAAAAACAAACTCTTTGATCTACACTTCAAACATTGACGATATTTTTGTAAACCAGGTAGCAAAATTAATTGAAAAAGAGGACAACAAATTAACGCAGTTTATTAAAGTTAAATCGTTTACAGACGGTTAAAACAGCCCAGGGCTATTAAAGCAGTATGTAAACAATTTAACTTTAGTAAACTTTGTAAATTTGTCGTCCTTTTCAATTAATTTAATAATACGCAGTATCGTCGTCAAATTATTTCAGGGATAAAAAGGAAGCACATTTTCCCCATCTTTATACGTCAATATTATTTAGCATATTGATTGACTGCAGTCTCAATATTTTAATTTGAAGTATGATACATGGGTTATAAAGAATCTGGGCTCCCAAAATTTGCACTCGGCCATGACACCAAGCCATGACTTGAACTTCTGAGTTAACTAAGCACTATTTGCATATATGTATTTTCCATAAAGAAATACGCACCTATCTGAGGTATGTTACTGTGTATTTATTTTCGAACACCAATATATTCAATCGACTATACTCATAGAACTGGTAAAACGTGATCTGAAATAACTAGATATTTAAGCCCTAAACTGACAAGTAAAAAATTGCCGAGTACTAGATACTCAGGAAGTAGATACTCTCGAAATACCACTTGTAATCCATACGTATCTGTAACAATCTATCAGTTGGAATTGGATTAGCTTAGAATGGCTTTACGTCAAACCTCTTGACGCTGCATTTAATCCAACTATCGGGTAATCCCAAGTCTCCCGTAACAAATCTCTCATTGGTATGTTATCGTCATTGTTTGGTAGGATTGTGATAGCAACATTACCTTTGGAAATGACTATCATTTAATCGGCACCTACATTGTAATTGCCTATCTATTGGAACGAATCTGCAGACTGTTGGAACATGTCCTTGAAGCTTGAGTCCTTACGTATTTGAATCACCGTTTTTTTAATTATCGTTATTATTATTTTAATACACATCCACAAACTAATAACAGCTGAATTTTGTTCTCAATTCATCACGGAATGTCATTTAAAAAGAGCTGACGTAATTAAAGTTGTTGACCTTAAATAGGTCCAGTCTCTCCTGATGTTATTTGTTGTTTGTAAGCAATGAACAATACATGTTTTTATCCTTAATGTCTTTTTGAGGTGCCCAACAACAAAGTAAAGTTTCTAAAATTATTAGTGGGGACCAAGCAATTTCATATACATTTTTACATTACAGTATATGTAAAATTGCAATTTATTTTAGAGTTTTGAGGAGCGGGCCGCAAAGGTTCATAAAACTCTGCTCCTATAATGATCAAAGCGTTTTGAAATTGCTCTTAATAACTGACAACTCTCGACGTTTTTGTAGGTTTTTTTCCATAATTGTTCAGTTTAAGTTTGCAAATCCTTACACTCATAATTTCTTCGTGATTCTCAGTTTTCGACTCTTTTATTTTCTGGTATTGCCTTACCGTCATCTCAATGCAAACCTTTTTATTATTATTATTATTATTATTATTATGGTACATAGTGAGTATGTTCCAACGATGGGAGTTAATCTCTCACGTCGAAATTTTTCCAAGGATCGAAATTATCAAAGGTATGTCTTTAGCACGTGTGCAGTTTTGAGTAAAGTAGCCGTTTGGGATTTGGATGGTGGTTGTTTTATTAATAAAATTCTCAGAAAAAAGAGAGACTGCGATATAAAGCTTATAACATCTTTGTTTGGAGATTCTGGGTCCGAGTTTCACCCAGAGGTGAGAAGACTGTCCACATATCGTTTTAGTGGACACGATGTGCCAAGCAGAAATGTTTTTGTTAGTCTGCTATTTTAGTATCATTAATTTGCTGTTTATTTAATTGATCTTCTACATTTTTATTCTAATTTAGATCTCAGAGCGCCGACAACTATAATTATTGCTCTTGTTTGCTTCTGTGTACGTTTTGATATGCCTGTGAATTTTTATTAAAATGTTTTTTGGAATTGTTTTAGCCTTTCATTCTACCAATTCCAACTACTTTCTTTTATGCGTGCTTTATGGTTAAAATGCAGCTGATATTAAGTTACGTCGAAAGCTATAATTTTCATAGTCATTAGAATATTTAGTCATCTAAGGCAGCGGTTCTTTAACTTTCCCAGTCCGCAAACCCCACTTCAAAGATCACTTGCTCGTGTGGATCCTCGAGAATTCACTCAAATTTTAAAGCCCGGAATTTACATCATACGTATTTATTTCTAATGTTTCATCACTGATTTTCACCATTTGGGGAAGGAATTTTTCGTTCCCTCATAATTTATTTTTAGCATTAAAGAGTAAATGCTCTTGTCAAAAGATTTTCCGAATTTTGTGGAACACTGGGAGGGTCTCACGAACTTCCTGATAGAATTCTGCGGAACCCCAGGTGGGGACCGCAGTTAAAGAACCACTGAACAAGGGAGTTTGAACGCGTGATATCGCATCAGTTGCCAAAACAAGCAAATACTTGTAACCATTGGTAGTTGAACTTGCATTTTTTTTACGTAACAGAGGAACTCGTTATCAATGCACAACCTCAGGGGCTCTCTCCAGATATTCGCGATGTCTATTAAGAAAACAATTTTTTCTTCAATTATGATGATGTCTGGCGTATGTCTACATGTTCAGTCTGTTTAAGTGACTCTTCTGCGAGTTTGTTTTATACACTGAAAGTTTATTAGGTGCTTTGGTAAGTTTAGGTCCCTTTTATTGAATATATCACCCTCCTTTCAGATAAATAGGGAGATCTTACATTGTCATATCACATTACCTTGTAAAAATACAATAGGACTTCCATATATTGAAGTCACAGATTCCGTAAAAAACAGTTCGACATTTATACATATAGAAGCAATTTTTTATGTGATGAATAGGAATTTTGTACCATGGAGTTCGCAGAAACTTCGATATGTAGGCACTTTTGTTACATGGAAATTCTATATCTGGAATTCTGCTGCATATATAAAAATGGCAGGCAGTGTTATTACTGTAATATTAGTTTCAGACTAGGGAATAAGTACTATTTATCAAATTTCCAGTGGGATAAACTTGTTGGTGTGAGAAAACTGGTGCTACCGTTTTTTGAAACAGTTTCTAATAACGATTTTGTCCGCACAACTTTTGCAGCAATATGCTATGATGCTTGGATAAAATGAAAAATTTACATTCAATCATACTTTGACGTATCAATATGCATGTTGTTGTATTCATGTTTATTACTGGAATTTTTATTACTACCTTTCTTTTATTATCCTTTTTTTATTACCTTTCTTACTAAGCTTCATCAGGGTTGACCCTGCCTTTTCTCGATTCATTGAACTTCGCTATGTACCACCTTTCATACCTCATCGCATGGAGGATAGTATCGGTGCTACATCACTATGGCTTCGCGATACCTCTTCTGGAAATACAGTTCCACTCGATATAACAATCTTTTCACATCATTCCTGAGCACAAAATAACAACATATTCATTTTATTAATCCGTTAAAACGAAGCATAAATTAATGTTTAATAAAGTTCATTAAATTAATACTAATTCCATGCAAGAAGTAATGTTACAATAAGCATTCCACAGTTATATTGTTATTGTCATAGAAACTAGGCTCAAACTATTCACGCAACATTCATAATGTCTAATTTAATTTATTGTTAAGCTATGTGAGATGAATGACATAAGCATCTCCTTGTGACAGCTTGCTCTTGAATAGCGGCCTACGATTTCACTCCAAAGGCTTCACAAAAGTGTTTCTCAAATTATGTATGAAACAACACACATTAAGGAAACAACTAAGCAAGATAAATATATTTTATTTTGTAATAATTAACGAATGTTGCTGTAATGGGCAGCTAATTTATGGATCGATTGCTTTATACTTACTCGCACGACAGCTCCAGAAGTCTGGGATTACAGAGCTATCGCCGTGCCCCCTCCACGTGCAGAGGAAATCGACATCACATCAATATCATTGACCAACATACTTAAGTTAATAATGAACGATGATTCAGTTTTCAGTATAACCGTGCAAAGAAACTACAATTGTCCAAACTACATTCAATTGCATATTAGTAATTGTATACATGGGTTAACAAAATATCGACAGCTTTGCAAATAGTCTGATACCTCTGTCTTGTGGGTCATATACCCGATATATACAAAAGCAAATATATAACTTTCTATATGTCCTATATCTACAATTTGTATTGGTTTCTCTCTCTTAAGGCACGAATACACTAGAAAATAGAGACGAACTTTTTTGCTAAAAACATTTATAGCGTGTCTGTTAGAAAAGGTAATAAAATAAAAAACGATATATCCTGCAATTTCAGTTAAGCCAAAGTCAAATTCGGATAACTTGGATTATGCTGTAACCTGTTACATATTTGATATATCGTTTTTTTTCCTTCATTTTTCTTTTCTTTAAATTTTCAGATTTGAATAACAAAAATAATCACGAGATTTCGGAATGCTTTATTCTGGTATCTTTGAAAGCATCAATTCATTTGATTTTTATTCATTTACTTATTTTTATGAATAAATTTGCATGCATTAATTGTATTAAATACATTTAGTACTAAAAGCTTCTGATATAAGAAATTAAAAGTACGATTTTGCTGACTATTTCTATTATGTTTAAGATCACTCTCTGTTCAGGGGCATTTTAAGTACAAAAATTAGCAAGTTTGAATTTATTTCGGAAATCAGAAAATTATAAAAAACAATTTTTTATTTAAATATTTACTGCGTAATTAAAACGATTTTTTTAAGAGCTGTTTTATCAAAAAACTAAATTAAAAAAAAGATTTTCAATTCAAAAAAAAAAGTAGATGCTCTGGAGAAAAAAAACAAAAATCAAAGTAGTCTCAAAACGATTGAATCTGGAGGGCAAATCTTTAAACTGGCAATACCGAACGAAACCGGCTCTTCGGAGTAAACAGGAGCCTGTTTGCCAGTGTTTCTGGGAGTATGGTGATGCCTCAGGGGAAATAGCGAGATTCGCATTCCACGACCCTTGCCCAAATAATGAGAGGCAGGAAAATCTAGCCACTCCAAACCCTATTCAGAGTTAAGGAGTTATAAGGAAAGGGACAACCCAAGAATAATAATGACGGTTTCACTACGGGCTATTTCGGGACTGTTTGAGGGTTTCCTGCTAGCTGTTTTCGAGCTAGGTGTTGAATGGAAAACAGCGCTAAAACAAGATAAATAACACTATGTGAAAACTGATTAATTTTGCGCTTCTTTGTTCGCTTTAAACAAGCTAACCCTACTTCCCCAAACTTTATGAACCCAATCTGGAAGTTGTCGATGAAAGGAACCTACAGTTTTACGAGGAATCTGCCTCTTTCACCCAGGGAGTCGAACCCTATACTACAGAGTAATGGAAAACGCCTCTGCTATCATGGTGGTATTGAAATTGAGCATTTATCTTCAAATACTGGAAATAAAAGACTCATTTTTTTAATCAGTGTATATAAACCTTGAGATGTAGAAACTGCGCATGCCCAGAGTTAGTATAAAGTGGTTTGTTATTTCATATATATCATCAGAGGCGGCCTAAGAGTTTGCGAGGCCTGAGATAAGATGCTTTGAGCGAAGCCCTTTATTTGAAAGTTTTTCGATATATTTGTAATTAAGTGGAAAGGGGATAAGCGAATTGAAGTAGGAAAACGTAATATATTTAAACACGTATGCTAAACTCAATCAATGATTCAAGAGTTTATAATAGAATATACTAATATTTAACTTGAAAACTGTGACTTACTTTTTGCAAGCATACTCGGGCGTTATTATTCTCATAAAAAAATGTATACCTGAACAGTTGCTGAAATCATGATATTTTTGGGGGTAAACTTTATCCAAAACTAAAATTCTTTGTAAATACTGGATGCTGTTTATTCATTCTTTATGTTTATAGTGCGATACTTAACCTGGGATGGGATAGACGACTTAACGAGATCCTCGAGTCAAGTACGTCCACACATAGGGCGTAATAAAGGGATTACTATAATCATACATGTATTATAACTCATTTCTGTTACTACTTTTACATAATATTTTCCACTGTATTTAATCCACTGTATATCCATTTAATCTACTGTATTTAATCCACTGTATATCCATTTAATCTACTGTATTTAATCTACTGTATTTAATCTACTGTATTTAATCTACTGTATTTAATCTACTGTATATCCATTTAATCTACTGTATATCCATTTAATCTACTGTATATCCATTTAATCTACTGTATTTAATCCACTGTATATCCATTTAATATACTGTATTTAATCCACTGTATATCCATTTAATCTACTGTATTTAATCCACTGTATATCCATTTAATCTACTGTATTTAATCCACTGTATGTTTTCGAACTTAAAAAATAAATATACAATTAGCAAAAAAAAAGTAGGGCACGGAACGAATAAACTATTAGAATTAATGTTATTATCTGTAATAATTTTTTCTTATATAAGAATATTCCTTGGTATTTAGGCAATGAATTTGTCTATTAATTTTCAGAAAACAAGTATAGTAGCGACGCCATTTTTGATATATATAATTTTAAAGGAAGACGATTGCTCATGACGCATTTTAGTAAATCTCAGAGAAGTTTTTATTATTTTCAACTGAGAAAAGTTCGCTTACATATGCTACAGTAATTGGTAACGTTTTGAGAACGTACAATTTAACGGAAACGTTCATATAAATTTTATTTAAATTGTTTTTAGTAATGTATTTTTGATCATGGTTATCAAGAACGTTCCTCAAAAATATTTTTATTTGTTCCCAATATTGAATTTGCGTGTATGTAATATCGCATTGAGTTCAGACGTTTTACAGTTGTGGCTGCACAAAATGTTTACATCTTGGAAAACCAGCATTAAAAGATTGGGGCGCTTTGAGGTTACATGAGTCGGTAAAAAATGTCATTTTAACGCGTGGATTATGATTTACTATCACACCTAGCATTCGCCTAAGAGGTGGATGATGGATGCAGAAAATTTGTAACTTCAAAAATTTCATAACTTAAAAACAATTATTGTTTTATAAACATAGACACAAACATCGTTAATCCATCACGGGTGATTGAAGACGAGGAAGGCCGAAGTAATTTTAAAACAGATCCTGAAAGATCATTTCTGACACTCGCGCAATCTAGAACTTTCTTTTATTTTATGGAAAAACACTGTGATCGCCCTCACCTGGATTCGAACCAGGGACCCTGTAAAGGGTAATAATATCTTATAATAAACAGATCACGTGATTCAACATTAAAGAGAAATAGAATGCGCCTTGATAACCAACGGGGAAGTCTTGAGACCATGAGCTCCCCCTTTCTGCTCCCCTGATTGAAAACACTAAAATCTGGTCAGAAAATACTAAAGTATCGTAATCAAAGCACCAAAGTATATTATTAATAATGGATTTTCTTTTTGTCCTTCATATTTCATATCAGCTTTTGGCTGCAGTTTGTAATGTGGTGGAACGCCGATTATCCGAACTTCGCTGAACCAAAATCAGGGTAATTGAAAAGGTCCTCTATACTAATTATTTATCATAATTATAAATATTTAGTACAGTATAACCTGTCTAAAATAACCACCTTTATGACTGGAATGTAATTGTTACCATAGTCAAGTGGTCACTATATACGACGGGCTTTGGGAATGGTATGACTAAGTCCCGACATGTTTTCTCTTATGAAAAGTGGTCGCTTTATTCAGGTGGCTAATTTACCAAGTATTTAATATAAGTATATAAGTGTATTCCGATCATAAGGAAAAACCAATGCAAATAGCGGATACACGTAAAATTACTTAAAATCTTACACCGGAAACTGATTTTCCGGATTATCTGAAATTTCGTGTCCGTTCCATTTATTTCGAATAACCGGAGTTGTACTCCATGCATTATTTTATTCTCGACTGCTCCAAATAATTACAGGTTCACCTTGTTTTTTTTTAATAATTAAGTATTAGGTACGTTGTTTATAAAAATTGATATGGTATATCCTGACGAAAACGAGAAAAACGTGTAAATCAAGGGAAAAATATTTTATAAGTAAAATTGTAAAATGAAATGAAAAATAAACATGCCGTCTTGCACATGTCTTGCACATGAATATAGGTCCATTTCCGAATAAAAAATTCAGACAGGAAATAGTTAATGGAAAAATTAAATTAATACTTAAGTGGACTTTCATTTTTTCAGAATAATATCAAAAATTTTATTTTTCATGCTTGTTGCAAGGTTTTTGAGGATGGTAGGCTTCAAGTTCTTCTATGCGGCAAGAATCGTCAATTGTAATTTCTCAGTGGTGTCATAATTTATCTGCATAAACTTGCCGAACAAGGAAACCCCAAATGTTTTCCATAGGATTGCAGTCCGTGGAGTACACCAACCAGTCAATTACTTTGACGTTATAACTACGTAACCATTGCTTTCTGCTGGTGCTGCACAAAGTATGTGTGCACTGCTGATGCTGACATGAATAGATACTTTGTCTTGCTGGTAAGTGAGGGGAATTCGGCACAACTTTTTTAAATAAGGCAAAAGATTTCTGTTACGGACATTTTGATATTCATTGCTGTCCATTCTTGATGATGGGAAAGCTAAAGAAACTTTTCCACAGGCACTGAAAGCACCACAAACCATACAACTGCCGCCTCCTAAATTCCTCATTGAAAAGTATTTCAGCTCTTTTCTTAGATCATGCCAATAGGAGATAAAGACGTCTGGACCATCTAGTGAGAATTTTTTTCATCACTTAACACAACCTAAGACAAAAAGGTTTAACATGTAAAGGCAAGGACGGGAGAAAACAAGGTTAAACAATTCTTTGTAAAACAGCTACTTTGCTCCAATCTGCGTCTATGTGTTTTCGTGCGAACTCCAAATTCCTAGTATTGTGAATGAGTTTCAGAAGAAGTGCAGTCTTCAACTTTGCACGTAAGTACAATATGCGGGCTCAACATCAGAACACGCCTAATAGTTTCCGGGAAGATGTTGAGGTTGCATCTTCTCCGTATATCACTAGTCGAACCCATTAAATTTATCTCTTTTCTTATAATTTTCCCTTTGTCCATCGAAAAAAGTTTCGCAAGACGTCCTGAACTGTTTACTTTTGCATAGGCATTCATATTTCGTAAACAACTTCCAACTATACCATGAGATCTGTCAATAACCTTTGAAATTTCATGGACACCTTTTCCGCGCTTATGATACGCCACAATCATGTCCTTCTCGTGTTTAGACAACTACTTACCACGCGTCATGACTGAAAATTGACAATTAAATGAAGTTCAACTAATCCGGATGATATTATAGCGAGAGAATCAAAGTTGACCTATATATATAAGAGGAGCCACGCATGCGCAGTATTCAACTTGGCGCCATGGACATGATGTTAAACAGACTTATTTGCATCATTACAGGGTTCTTTAGATGAGCCGTTACCGATATGCAAATAAGTATACTGAACTACTTTTTAAAGTCAAGACATAACATCTATTTAAGGTGGACCTATAATTATGTGGAGCAGTTTATTCCGTTTCAATTTATTTTCTTTTATTTGAGAATATCTTGTTTATTATTTACTTTTTGATGCTATTATATTATACTTCCCACTCATTTTATTTGTCTAGCATCTCCACTAATAAGTTCTCTAAGTTTTCTTTTAGTGGTGAATGTAAA
>QLNU02003225.1:1245886-1262930 GCA_006491805.2 Dysdera silvatica | reverse complement strand
TCTTATCAATAAGTAATAATTATAGTGTACATGTTATAATAAATAATTATCAATTAATAAATAATTATAATGATAATTATAATTAATAAATAGTGTGTAATAAATAATTATAATTAATAAATAATTATAATTAATAAATAATGATAATTAATAAAATAGTATAATTAATGAGTATGAATTAATAAATAATTATAATAAATAATTATAATAAATAATTATAATAAATAATTATAATAAATAATTATAATAAATAATTATAATTAATCATAATAATTAATTATAATAATAATTATAATTAATTATAATAAATAGTATAATTATATAATAAATAATTATAATTATTCATAATAAATAATTATAATTAATCATAATAAATAATTATATTAACAAATAATTTGCAGTGAAATCGTAACAAATGAGTATAATTAATCACCAATAAATAATTATAATAATTATTTATAATTAACCATAATAATCAATCATAATAATTAATTATAATTGGCTAATAATTAATTATAATTATTAATAATTAATTACAGTATTAATAATTAATTATAATTATTAATGAGTAGTACAATTATTAATAATTAATTATAATTAATAAATAAATTATAATAAAAGTATAATTAATAAATAATCAAATGATATAATTAATAATTATAATTAAGCAATACGTATAATTAATAAATAGTAAAGATGAAGTATAATTAATAGTATAATTAATAAATACGTACTCAATTAATAAATTATAATTAATAATTATAATTAATAAATAAGTATAATTAATAAATAAGTATAATTAATAATTATAATTAATAAATAATTATCACGGACATATTAAATTAATTTACTTATGATTGCGAAATCCCTCTGGGCACAAACATGTCAAAAGTTTCTGGTGAACGATTTTTTTTAATACACGAATAAGATAATAGTAAATTAATAATTATGGTGATAAAATTAATTAATCAGTTAACATAATTAAATAATGTAGGAAAGAGCTCGACAAATTAATTGGTTTGGCGCCACCATGGATATTTACGTAAAAAAAAACTCTTAGCCCTTGGAAAAAGGCATTTTGTAGGAAATAATGTGACTAGTCTTCAGAAGATCGGAGAAATATTCTATGAGCAAAATTATAAGGGCAAATCAATTCAAAGCACTCCGTTATCCTTCTAGAGAATAATTTTCATAGAATGTAGGACATGTCTTACGTGTCCCTTAGTTTATAGATTATAGGTCCTTTAGGTTATAGATCGTAGGTTTTGTAGGTAACATGTAATACTTAACTTTTGACGCATATAAAAAAGAACATTGCGAAAATTAAGTTACGGAAAGAATGAGCAGATTACTGTAAACGCTTCTGACAAAAAATATAAACCCTATGGAAAAGGAACCATATAAGCTCGAACAAGATAAATGACTTCCAAAGAAGAAATGTGGATCCCGAACAGTCTTCTAATCATTAGTCTAATTTTTCTAATCTTTCTTATCTATTATTAATTAACTTTCTCTTTTATTAATTATCTTTTATATATAAATATATACAATAATTTTTGCCACCCACGTTTAAGTAGCTCAAACTAGAGCTTTTTTATATTTGGAGAAAAAGAGGCGCCGTCCTCATCCTGGATTCGAACCAGGGTCCCCGCGAAATTGAATCCAGAATGTGGACGGCGCCTCTTTTTCTCCAAATAAAAAAAGCTCTAGCTTGAGCTAAATATACGTGGGTGGCAAAAATTATTGTATAATAAATTCCCCCACGAAAAACTCACAAAAATCTCGCCCCGGAGGCTTTTCTGTGTTGACCATTATTTGGCAATTGTGTTATCCCTGTGAAGGGTAATAATATCTTACATATAAATATATATAAAAATGAGGCTTTTGTTAATCTATTATTAATTAAATTAGTCTATTTTTGTAGAGATTATTATTATTATTAATTAATAGAGATTATATATTATTAATGGTAATGGGGCATATTGTTAATTAATAGAGATTATATATTATTTATTAATTAATAATAGAGATTATATATTGTGTGAATTAAATTTGTTTATTTTTCATTAGACACATTTCTCGGTCCAGATAAAATGAGAACACTACAAATAATTCAAAATAAATGTTTACGAACAATGTGTGGAGCTCCTTGTTTCGTTTGAAACTCAAACATACACAAAGATTTAAAAGTCGAATTTTTTAACTGCGCAGTTCTCGATCAATGTTTTACCTTCTTTGGAGAGCTGGAGAACAATCCAATAGCATCACTCATCGAACCCTCAAGGTACCGCCTTCAATGACTAATGTACTCCAACAGGAATAGGCCACGTTCGGGGTTGCGTCTGGGTGGGTTCATGGACTACCTGCAGCAAGGTGAACATTGTGCTTTGCGGATTTTTAATAATTAACTCACCTCGTGCTATCGTCGCTCGTGGTGAGAGCACTTGACTGCTCCCACTTACAGATAGTGGTTTCTTATCACAGAAAACTGGACGATGTCTCCAACTTCTTTTACGACTGTTTCATGTGAGCTAGTGGTATCCAAATTCATCATTAACTTATAAAAAAATGAATATTAAAGCGAAATGCATGGGCAGTGCCTAGGTCATTTGTACAAAAGAAATAAATTCTGTCCTGTACTATTAGTCTTGTAAGAGCTTACAATGATAGAGTTTACAGCTTTGAGAATAACATGTCTCTTTGAGGTTTATTTTAAGCAAACTATTTCCCAAACTGAACATTTTGTAAAATAGTGTCCTCATCGAAGCTCCAGATAATCATATACAATTTCCCAAGTATCTGAATAGTGCTTCAGTCTAGATATTTAACCAAAATGCCAGCGGGTCGTATTAACGATGAATTTCAGGTCCATTAAACAATGGTGAACATAATTCTGCGCTGTACAACCGGCTCTAAAATATCTTCTGGCACTTTGATCTATTCATATCAGATATGCGTCGCGATAAAGCGTACAAGTTTCAGATTCCTCTTCATGGATCCCTCGTATTTCAAAGCAAGTGTGTGAGTCATGAGGATCCAAAGCTATTATTCTACTATGATCGCACATTTCAAATTAAATGCTACGCTTAAACAGCATTCAGCTCTGTTCGTAATGTAGCTATGTATGGAATGAGTGTACTAAAATTAATGGTAACACGTAAGTATGGGTGTCAAAGTACGACAGCTGGAGATATAAATTTGAATATCAAAAGAAATGGGACAAAACCGCAACATCCACATTTTGAATGATGTTTCATGCGCCTATCTATGTATGTTTCTGAATCACATTTTCGCTCGTAACATATATCGTCGTGATTGCGACGCTGTTACGCTAATCCTCCAAATTTGGACTTCAGAAAAAATTGAATTTAGTATCTGCAACTTGTGTAGAAACACACGCAGTCAATATATGTTTCTTCTCCAAGATTCTTTGATCCAGTGTAAACACTATGTTTCTTGTTGATAGGTTGCAAATTTAATTTCCCGTTGCAGGAACATATTGAAATCTCACAAAAGTAATATAATTAAGATATTTTCAACTTTTGAATTATTTAGCAATTTTGTAGAAAATATATTAGATGTTTGAATATGACAAAACCTTGACATTTTTATGCTCATCTACTTGAGAGATAGAGGTTTGTTTATATGTTTTATGACTTAAGAGCAACAAGTGTCATGCTGCGCCGAGACCTACAGGTTTCCGAGGAATCTTAACTCTCTTATGGGCCAAGGAACCAAAACCCAGACCAGAGTAAACAGCTAATTAGTAAAACTTTCTTTAACGTCGTTGGGAATCGAACCTCGGGTAAAGGCTCGCTAGGCGAACGTGTTACTAATGTACTACCGTAGCATCAAGATTGAGAGTTAGAACATTTAGGAAATTAATTGTACACATCTCCGAAAAAATGTCAGGTGTATAGATATTTATTGAAGACCCACAATAGCAATAGGTATAGGAGCATGCAAAAGATTCATAATGAGGGGGTTATACTTTGGGGTCACAGAGATACAATTACATATAATCATATAACTAAGTATAAAACTACTGCGCAAAGGGGGTCATGACCCATACTATCCCCCCTCTGGCTATAACCAATGAATTTTGTTATTTTTTTTAATCTTCAAAGCATTACTATCATTTAATAGAAGGTGCACAAAACAGTAGCTTGCTATCTTGCCAAATTTTGGTGTTGATGATATTTACTGCCCACAAAAGAAATGTTTGAGCTATAGAAAGAAGCATGGAAAATATAGATGAAAACAACTCGTTGATACCACGTGTGGCAAGTGCGGTGTGTAGGCAATCAATTCTTGCAAGGTATTTCCCAAGTAGAAGCTACTTTGAAAAGAAGTGTTTCGGGAAAGGAATATTCCATGCTCTGATTGGTTATTTTCAGCCTGATCTATGAGGGTGTGTCCTAGAATGATGACGTCATTACATTTCAACTATTCAGGCATAACTCGAAGTCTATCCAAACGGACAGCGAGGGGTTTACCCCGAAGCTGAGGTGTGGGAGATTTCTTCCCGCTAACGCTTCTATGATTCAGGTAAGAGTAATTTGTTTTCAGGTGTGTATTTTGTAAAAAGTAAATACTAATCTTGTAAGAAAAATGTCATTTATAGGTCACACCCTCTGGTTAAAAGCATAGCATTCATAGCCGCGCCCTCAGGTTAAAAGCAACCAATCAGAGCATGGGATATTCTACTCCCCAAATGCACTACTTTGAAAGGCCTCCACCCAACAAAAGAAAAATAATGGTTAATGCTTATATCGTTTGCTTGTATTTCCACGACGCAAGAAACGTAATCTGAGTTTCCCTTGCCGAGCCAACCGAACCCGGACTGCGGTGGGTGTGAAAACGGCACACGCTCCTCGATACCATTGGGCACCGAACCCAAGTTAGTGGCACAGTAAGCGAATGCGTTAACGTCGTGCCACCATAGAGGAGTGGCCTGCATTTTCCGAGGAATACCAGCTTCTTAAGGCCTGGGAAATACAGGTCTGCCAAATCGCTTTTTGAACGAACGAAAGAACGATTTTGTCCATCCGTCATAGGTGGGGTTAAATGGGCCCGTGCCCACACCCCGCAATAATCTGAAATAAATTGCGATTTTACACATACTGTAATGTATAAACGTACATAAAATGTGCTTGTCTCCCCTTCCCCCAATAATTTTGAGAAATCTGCATTGATGCCATCCGTCATACACGAGCAGACCTCTTCAGTGGTTCGATCATGGAATAATTTGGCACGCCGCTACTAGGGAACTAATCCATGGAGGGGGCAGGGGGCCTGAGCTCCCCCAAGTCTTGGTTTGAAAATTTGATTTGCCCGATTTTGCCATGCATTGACTTTCAAATATTTTATAATTACATTTTAAAATAAAGTAATCTTTAGCTCATTACTAATTATCAAGCAGTATCACATCAACGTAGAGTTTTCAAAATCATTGAAAAGGGGGTCTAAGCACATGTTATGTACATTTATACATCATAATATATATATATATATATATACATAATATAATTTACATATATTATGTATCATAATATATGTAAAATTGTAATTTATTGCTGGACAAATTGCTGTAACAAATTGTTGGAGGGTTCCTGCCTCACGGACTCATATAAATCTATACCTATGAGCAGTATCGATTGCTTTTGTAATATTTTAGTATCTTGTACATTCACTAAAATGTTTGACAGCCTTGAAGTAGGCAACAACTGTTTTAAGCCCCTCCTAGGGGTACTCATAAGGGCGCCACTGAAATTATTCCCAGAATACAATCAGAAGATTAATTGGTAAGTGGTTCTTTTCTCCACTTTTGTGAATCAAATTAATGAATTAATTTAAAGTGGTAGATTAACGGCAAGCGAAGTGAATGCTTGACCACTGTACCTAGGGGCGGACTGGGCCTCCGTCTAGCCAGCCCCCAGGCCGATGCGCGTTCATGGGAGATAGAAGTCGCACCCTCCGATTATACAATGTATGCGCCCTTTAAGATGACCCAGTCCGCCCCTGAATATAGAGCCCTATAAACCGGGGCGGACCTGGCCTGTGTGTCCTCATGGGCGATAGGAGTCGCACCCTCCGATTATACAATGTATGCGCCCTTTAAGGTGACCCAGTACGCCCCTGAATATAGAGGCCTATAAATAGGGGCGGACCTGGTCTGTGTGTTCTCATGGGCAATAGGAATCGCACCCGCCGATTATACAATGTATGCGCCCTTTAAGAAGACCCAGTCCGCCCCTGACTATACCATCATTACATTGCAATTACTGAGCATTATGATTCTTGCTAAAGTAACCTTGCGCCATATAATAGCGACCAGTGAAGAGGAGAGTTTGCATGGAGATTTTTGTTGCGCAGAAATGATTTTCAAAAACAGAGAGCACCCTTACTAAAACTCATTTCCTTTATTTTCATCACGAATACTGAAACATTAGGAATAACAAATTGAGGCACCAGACAACATGTGTGACAATATTACACTGTATCACACGTCACAAATTCACTTGACGTAGATGAGCCAAGTATGTAACATACGCCTTCCGGAGGCCATGTGAATATGGACTTCCGTTATATGAAAGCAATATGAAAACATGAAGATAGCAGCTAATCCTACCGCCCAGTAAATAGTGTTAAAACACAGTAAAAGAAGGTCTGTAGTACATGCCACTTGGGAATGAAGTCCCACACCAAGTGTGACCACTTCTTCTGTCATCATTATTTACAATAGGAAGAAGTTTTTTTTTTTTAGAATGGCATGTTAACAATAAGCAGAAGTTCCTTAGTGTAATACAATATCACAATAATAAATAGATCTTAATTACGTAGCACATCAGCAATAGGAAGCAAACCATGATTACTACACTGAAAAGCAAATCTTCATAGTGCTTCGCATTGACAAAGGATAACAATCCCATTTGCTTCCGCACATTAGCGATAAAATGAAAAACCTTCCATGGTACCTCCCATGGCTGATAGCAGCACATTCTTATTACATTAGAATATTGGCACTAGGAAGCAGCTTCTTACTACCATATTCCACTGCTGAGAGCAACAGCACACACTTGTAGCAAGAGGAAACAGCTTCTTACTACCATATTCCACTGCTGAGAGCAACAGCACACACTTGTAGCAAGAGGAAGCAGCTTCTTACTACCATATTCCACTGCTGAGAGCAACAGCACACACTTGTAGCAATAGGAAGCAGCTTCTTACTACCATATTCCACTGCTGAGAGCAACAGCACACACTTGTAGCAATAGGAAGCAGCTTCTTACAACCATATTCCAATGCTGAGAGCAACAGCACACACACTTGTAGCAATAGGAATCGGCTTCTTATTAACATATCCCACTGCTGAGAACAGCACACGCTTCTAGCAATAGGAAACAGGTCCTTATTGGTAAAGCGTGTCAAACAGATCCTTTTATTGACAGAGGTAATAGGAATAGAATCGTTATTAGCGCAGCAAGTCGGTGATAGAAAGCAAATATTTATTGATCCGACATATTAACGATCAGAAGCATTCCTATATATTGACCTATCATATTAGTATGCACATTAATCGAAGGGGGCTAAACAGGAAATTAAAATGGCTTAACATTATATGACTTGAAACGCTTACCGTAACATGCGTCAAGCTTTTCCCTGCTTAAGGAGGGAGCAATGTGTATATGCAACGTCCTATCACCAGCTATTCTAAAACGTTTTAGATCGCAGACTTCTTTTTCTTCCATTTCTGTGTTTTTGCGAAATTGTTTAAGACATTTGCAGATTCATATAATCATTTAAGACATTTGCAGATTCATATAATCATTTAGGACATTTGCAGATTCATATAATCAAAGATTTCTATTTACGAATTTATTCTTTATGTTATAATCGCCAGAGAACAAGATGCAATAGAGTCTGGGTTATCCGACCTCCGATTATCCGTAATTATACGAGGAGTCGAAGACCAATGAAACGACATCGAGATATATGAAGTAACAGAAGTAAATTCATATTTTTGAAACGTTTTTACAGAGCTTGAGTCCTAAACATTCGCCTCGATTTTTTGCAACATTTTTTCGTCACGTTTTTTTATCGTGTCATATATAAGGTTATTTTATATTCCTAGAGATTGTCAAATAAGATTTTCAACGTTAATTTACTTTTAATTTAATTAAACACTTAATTTTTTTCGACGTTGAGAAAATATTGCCACAAAGAGACGCTCAAAAATGACTTGCATATATTTAAATCTATAACATTATAAGTACGCATAAGAGATATCTGAAATAGATAGCTTTATAGGTGAATTAATATATATTTGAACTAAGTAATATTATAGGAGTGTTTCTTATATTACGTTATTATATTTTATTATATTATATTTCCAGAGCTGTCCTCTGCCCACGCACATCGGCTCTCGATAAATCGCTGAATTTAGCAGCCTGAATAGTAGAGATGAGTTTGGGCTCGATTTTCGAAGCCCGAACTCGAAGACTTGCAATCTGAGCCGGTCCGAACCCGAAATACGTGAAAATTTGAACCTGAATCCGTCCGGCCCTTGAACTTTAAATATAATTTTAACCCTTTGACGTACGCTTTAAACTTCAAAAAATTTTTTAAACTACACTATTTAATTTCCTTTGAATTTTCATATACACGTATTTCTATAATCCTCGAAAACGAACTACATAACTGTATTCCTTGAAAATTTTTAATATAGAAAAATCAGTTTTCGGTTCAGTGACATCCGTCTAATGAGCTCGGGCCCTCCCGAGGCCGAAAACAATATAAAATATAGAGCTCGATCCCTTCTCATCTCTACTGGGTAGCGGTCACTCCCCGAGTGTGTGACATAACTAGTCCGGCCTTGAGCGCAGGGCTTCGTAGTGCTGTCCAAGTTTCGGAATCCTCATCAAGTTGTAGGTCCAGCTTGCCAACACGTTGAGAGAAGAGCTTCGGCCGTGGTGGCCGAGCTTCGGAACCCTCATCAAGTTGTAGGCTTAGCTTACCAACACGTTGAGTGGAGGGCTTCGGCCGTGGTGACCGAGCTTCGGAACCCTCGTCAAGTTGTATGTCCAGCTTGACAACACGTCCGGCAAGCGTGGTGAGCCTAAAACCGATTCCTCCGTATTTCCTTCACTACACTGTGAGTGTGGGATAACGGAGAGCTCTCTACCCTGTAGTGGGTTGGAAATGGTTGGTGATGATAGTATTGTACATTAAAGACTTAATATTATTACATATTACATTCTTTCAATTCTCCAACAATATATTAATTATAATTTTCAGATACATAATTCGTTTTTAAACTAATTATTATTATTTTTCTTTTCACATTGGATCGGTTTTCTTCCTCATTGCAGTCGGATAATCAAGATTCTACTGCATCAAAGACTGTTACGTCTAATATTAGTAATTTAAAGTAAGAGATAATTAATATAAAAGTACATAATACTGATACAATTATGAACAATTATAAAAATGTAGAGAACATAAAAATGGAATGTGCGTGTGTATTTACTGTATACACTGTATATATTTTTGTTTCTAGAAGGGATGTAAAAATTAGTTTGTAAAAAATATTAATTTATAGTGTTTCAAGTACTGAATGAGTATTTATGCCTATTCGCAAAGGAAAAGGATAAGTATAATCCAATGGCGAATTTCTTCATAGGTATGCAAAGCACATATCTAAGCGCGACACTGATTGGGGGATGGTAGCTAAGAGTCCAAAAATTAATTATTAGTTTTTACGTAAACTGATTAGCTGAAATATTAATTTGAATAACTTTTAAAAATCCCATCTTCATATATAAAATGTTAAGAGGGCGATATGCATGTTTTTTTTGTTTTGTTTTGTTTTTTTTCAAGAGGAAGGGAGAGAAATTACGGCCTGCGCCAGGGAACAGAAATTCCCAAATTCTGCCACTAGTATATCGACTGATTCAGTACTTGAATAAATTCGTCGGTTCACAAAATTATATATATATATTCAGTTAACCCTCGATATGTGGTTAACCCGTGCATATGGTTATTTTTTAAAAGCCCCCGTGTAATAAATTAAATGCTTTTTATATAGCGATCTGACTATATTTTATATTTCCTTTTTCTCATAAAAAAATATTCTACTGTTTTATAGATGGGAAAGTCCTTTTTTGAGGCATAATTATTAATAAGAATTTAAAAAGACTTCAAGTAATGCTTTTCAAACTTACGAGAAATCCTTCGGTCTTTGACTTTCTTTACATTATAATAATTGTTTTCTTAACTCTACGCTTTGCCTCTCAGTTACAGCTTTCAAATATACTTGATAGTTCTCTTAGTCTTTTAGTTACTCTCAGTTAATTTTACAGTTACCCCAAATGCTCTCAGTTACTCCCAGTTCTCTTAGTTTTTCAGTTACTCACAATCCTCTCGGTTACTCTCAAGCCTCTTAGTTTTTCAGTTACTTTCAATACTCTCAATCCTCTTAATTTTTCAGTTACTTCTTAATTCAGTTTTCACAAATCAGTCACAATCAGTTCAGTTACAATTCTCTTAATTTTTTAGTTACTCCATTTTCTCTAACTTACTCTCAGTCTTTTTTAGTTTTGCAGTTACTTTCGGTCCTCTTAGTTAACTTTTCAGCTACTCATAATCCTCTCAGTTACTCTCAGTCTTCTTAATTTTTCAGTTACTGCAATTCCCTTCAGTTACTCAGTCCCTTTATTTTTTCAGTAACTTCTAATCTCCTAAGTTACCCTCAGTCCTCTTAGTTTCTCAGTTTCTCCAAATTTTCTCAGTTTCTCCAAATTTTCTCAGACTCTGTTAGTTCACTCAGCCACAGCTTTCACCCTTTAAATTTATTTGGTAGTCCATCACCTCAATGCAAATGAAATAGTAGCTTATTTTTATCTCTTAAAACCAAATGAAATCAAATCCAAAAGAAAGCAATTCTGAAATATGAACAAGCATCATATACGTAAATGTGTAAAATTTAAAAATGAAAGAGGAAAACACGAAAATAGATATACAAATTATGTTAAAAGTCAGTGGTAATAAATATAGAAATACAGTAAAATCTCCCTTAATGAACATCTCTCATATACGGTCACCACATTTTTATGGCCAAAAAGATTCCCCGGCAAGAAATACTTACCCAATAATGTCCCTTTTTTGAAGACAAACATTTCCGCCCGATTAGTGTCTGCTAATGGGGATTTGATCATATATATATATAAAATACCCTATGAACATACTTAGATTCGCAAACAACAAAAGCTATTTATATTAATATGTTATATTATAAAAATATGAGGATAATATAATGAAAAATGTAATCACATACTTTAAATAATTTTTAATAATTGCTTTTATGTATTTTTTCTTACAGTTAGCTTAGAAAAAAGTTATTTATTACTTTAACTATGTGTTCTATAATATATGTATACGTATGAGTACCTGTGTGTATTGGTATGGCTTAAATGTCATAGATAAATGATGCTCGAACCATTAACTGCGCATCCATATAAGCATGGTACATATGCTAAAAAAAGCAGTAGATTTTTCAGTAGTTGCGTTGCCAAAAAAGTATGTATGAGTGCGTGTGTATGCATGGGTATGGCTTAAATGTCATAGGCAAATGATGCTGGAACCATTAACTACATATCCATATAAGCATGGTACATAAGCTAAAAGAGTAGTAGATGTTTCGGTAGTAGCGCTGCCAAAACAAACATATGTATGAGTGCGTATGTGTGTATGGATATGGCTTAAATATCATAAATAAATGATACTCGAACCATTAACTGCACATCCATAAGCTAAAAATATAGATTTTTCAGTAGTTACGCTGCCAAGGAAATACTGTGGAAATAGCTTCCTTCTTGTGTACGTCTTCATAGGAAAGAGTTAATTAGTATCAATGAAGATAATATCTAACGACAATGGTAATGATTTTCCGGTACTTCAGTACAAAATTTTATAAAATTTTTACATTTAAATTTAATTAATTGTTATTTAACGGAGAGGAGAAAGCCCTTCAAAGCTTCAGGAAATAAATCAATTAGTTTAAGTTATGAATCAAATGAAGAAAATATATATAACTCAATATTCTTTTAAACATGCAGGAAACAATGAAATCTTTTAAACTTGAATTGATGACGTTTTCAGAATCATGCCCGCTATACAAACTGAGAATACTATGCGAAATACTGACCATGTACCATTTAAACACTCTGAATCAGCATTACCTTCAAGACTTAATAACAATGTCCTGGTATTAGTCCGTGCAGACCTTACCTAAAAACATGCTTGGCAATATAAACATCTTTCAGCAACGTTTCATTTCGAGAAAAATATTAAAACTTACAACTTTCCTCTTCATTTTAAAGGTTTCAATGGTCTATGTCCTTTAAGACTTAAACTCCGATGTTTTCGTCGATGAGACAAAGAAGGATAATGTTGCAAATGAAAAGCAAAGATCATGCGTGACCATGTCTTGGAAACTGAGATTTCATTTTCGATGGCCATAGGGTTTTTCTTCACAACACAATAGCGCACATAAGCTCTGTTCACAGACATTACAAATAACCCTCAAAAAATAAGGCATTTATGTTTTCATATAGATCATTGTTCTTGAAAGTGTACGAATTTTCGAAAACCCATCACGGTAATCTTTTCCATTTCTCGGCTGTCGACAAAGGTTTAAAGGTGTCTGTTATACGGACAATAGACTACATGTAAAAATAAAAACGCGCTTTAATGCCACGTAATAATCTTTGGATATCGGATTATCTAACATAATCTACAAGCTCCTGGTATACAATGATCAATATACAGGGCGTTCGAAAAAGAATTGATAACTTGAGAGATTATTTCTCATTCACGGGCAAGTGCGTAGCTTCATAAGATTTCCATTGTAAAATTTGTTATAGATTATTTGCCGGGAAAAATTTTAACATTGAAAACGTTTTGACTGAGCTTGAACTCACACAATCCTTCTACGTTGTTTTTGTCACGTTTTCCATCAGACTTCTAATTGAGATTCAATCCATAAAATTCGTAACGTTTTTTATTAAAATTTTCCGTCACGATTTTTCACCTCCACATGATTGAGGTATTTTATGTCATCAAAGATTTTGAAAAATGTTTTTCACGTTAATTCATTTTTAATTTTATCAAATACTTAACTTTTTCCTTCATTTTAAATGGCAACACTCACCCTTTGTCCCGTTGCATAACTCAACAGATTAAAGCATCAGCTGAAGTCCATGGAGAATTTAAGAATTCAAAAATTAATGGACCTTGTTTTTCCATGTTGTTATTTCCTATTTCCTTCACACAGGTTTCGAAATTTTTGTTTTCTTAGACTCACGATGCCTCTCCCCCCTCAATTATCCAATTAACTTGCCTTGTAGAATAAGTAGAGAATCTTCAGTCCCGACCCCATGTAACGACGCTTTCAGGTGTACTTTCGAGTGTAACGAAACGCCATTGTTAGCGTAAAAAGTTGCTTCCCACACCCAACTAGCAAACTTAACTTCCAAAAATTCCACTAAATGGTAGCACGGGTTCTAGTATGGCTAATGGTTCTAGATTGATGTAAGCGAGCACGTGACTTCCGTGGTGTTGGATGGCTTATTGATGACGGATTCGTCCTTCAACGACTTGTTCTTGTTAGCCAGTTGGTACTTGAGTGCCTTGATTTACAAAACTTGATTTACTAACTCAAGGCACTCTAGTTGGCAGTTCCGTGTGTTTGATTAATCGTGCTTCGTGTTGGACTAACTGTAAGACAACCTTAGCTACAAGTGAAATTTTTCTGTACTGTTGTTGGAACTTCAATACAACCTAAAGGGACAGTTTTACCCACGTATGCTAATTTAATGAAGCACTTCCTCTGGGTCAGAAATGAGTTATTGTGCAAAGGGAACAAGAAAGATCCGTAAATCAAAGGTATCAGCAAAATTGTTTCTCATGACATTGCAAGAAATTGGAAGAAAGCTTTCATACCTAAGGTAAGTCAACGAGAAATTATTCGTCTTATAAGAAATTACGATGAAAATTACAAGAACGTAAAAAGAATACCAAAAATCTTGGAGAGGGATTGACAAAATTGGAAAAGATTTCTTCAACCATGCAAACATTACTTTGCTTGGTATTTCTGCATGCAAATGTTTTGATTAGGTCTTGAACTCTTTATTGGTCATAATGTACGCTTGTTGCAGGCAAATGAACTGCCTATTTGTCATCTTTTACAGAAGATTGATGGAAAGACATCTGGGTCACAAGGGTTTTCCGGAACAATAGAAAAATCCATGGAAGTGTGTGAAACCCTTGCCGTGATAGGTTATGTCCCTATTCCAGTTGGTGTGCTCAAGACTGACAAAAGACTACCCAAGTTCAGACCAAAATACTTCCTTATTTCTAGGGCAGTATCGTTTGGGGAATCCAGCCAGACTTAATAAACAAGAGTCTTGGGAAGATGGCCCCCTACATCCAACACAATTCTTCGTCTTCGCATATAAACCGCCGAACCATCAGACGACTTGAAGCTCCTAGCAAAATATGTTAAAAAGTTTGTGTGCCATCCTGGTTTGAAATAAAGAATATCCGGAGAGAAATCCATGAAACACGGCATCTTCAAGGAATGATCAAGAAAATTGCATTCTTGCCAGAAAAGTTTAAGGCAATTGTTCACGAAGTTATTCAGAGGAACTTTTATTTTTCTTACTCTGAAAATATTCTGTTAGCGATGCTGGGAGGTGGAAGAGTACACATTCGAGAACGTGGCCTGAGAAGAATACTTAAAACAAGAAAATTTTACTGGAAGGGGAAAACACGCCAATTTGAGCTTCCCAAATTGAATTTCATAGCAGAGGAGTATTTTGAAATGATTCACTGGGAAATCCCTTGGAATTACTGGCTACTTTGAACCTCAGCGATAAACACACAACAAGATTGATCAGAGGTGGTTTACAGTTTGAAATAGAGAAGTTCCCTTGCCATTCTCAAGTTGTAGAGAGGCATGTTAGAATGGTGACAGAAGAGTCATTGGCAACATGTGGTGCGGGATCCAGGGATGGATACCTACGCAGCCGCCACATCAAGTCACGGAACGAACTTCCGAAGTTCGACATCAAGATGGATTTCTTTGGACCTCGTGTGGAACCTGAAATGACGAGTAAACTGAAACTTTGTTCTGTTCCATTTTTACTGATTAGAACAATACGTTGAGTCAGGAAACAAGAAGTTGCGATAAAAATAGTTCGATGTTTTCACTATTTGACATTAATACTATCTTTTCTGACCTCGTGTGGAACCTGAAGACAACGAGCGATTGAGCTGGAATTGCTTTTACTGTGCTTTTTTCACCAAGCAGAACCATTTGTTAGGTCAGGGATCAATAAAAATTTTTTTCGACCTTTTTCACTCTACCCTACTGTATGGGCAAACAAGATTTTATAAGGTATCCAAACCTCCTTCTCTTTCCATATTAATATACAACCCCACCTGACAATTATCTCTCCTGATTCATTGATCATGTGTTCTTGAACAACGTTTATATCTAAAATGCTTATAATATATTCTCTTTTTTTAACGTAAAACTACGCATCTTCAAGGTCCTTAATTGGGAAAATCTCTGTGCTAATTTATTTGTCCAATTCTTTTTCATCACCCTGTATATACGATAATATGATGATTCGTTTGTTTTATCCACTGTGAGTAGATCTCGCCATGGATATTTATAGTTGTTGAAGCTCAAGTACAGACTTTGGTCCAGACACATTTCATTAATATGTATTTCTGTTGTAATACATATTTTCCAAATCTACGTAATGCTAAATTGTCGAAGCCTTGCCTAAATAATGAATCACTAATAAAGCATCGACGTGTTTATGGAACGTCTCATCATCACGCTTTGATCATTTTTATCATATGTTTAAATCTATATTTAGCTTTCTACATATTATATGTTAATATACAGTAAAATCTGTCCACAACGAAATTAAAGGGAGCGGAAAAGGATATCGGTGTAGATAAAGTTGAACCTTAATACACTTCGTATCTGTCGGAACATGTAGAACATATCGCAACAGGCAACTTTATCGTCATAGGTTGTAGACATATTTTACTGTATAAATATAATTTGTTAATCTATCTATCACTTACCTCTTTAAGTTCTTTCTTATAAAAGCTTTTTGAATGTTCACAATAATATTTAAGCTCACCACTCATCACAACGAAATCAAATAAAGGATTCAAACATCACTGATTAAAGTACAATTCAGTATTTCGACCGTAGGCTGCACCTACTTGGTCGTTTTTTCTTGCACTACAGAATTTAGAGTTTATTAAAAATATGAAAATATTTGGCATTGCAATTTCAGAATTCGTTGAATTCCAAAATTCATTGTTCGTATGCTGGTTCTCCTTTGAGTTAGACACAAGAATAATGAGTTTTTACAAAGATTACCAGACGATTTCTCGATAACCACCTCCGAGAAGAAGGAGACAGTTTTTAAAACGGCACAAACGATATAGGATTATCGATATATTTCCTAATGCTTTACAGATTATATGTAATCGAAAAACGGTTGTGAGCACAAAACGAATGTCTCGCTTCAAAACATTAACCAGCTTATTGATCTCGCCATAGAAATCAATTATTTTGGCAAGAACAATTAATTTGAGGATACTGTTTAATTACAGTACATCCATTTCGATATTTTGAGGAATATGTGTAGTAATTACATCTGAATCCAATGAATCAGATTAATAAACGCCTATGACGTCACCAAACCAGTACTCTATATGGATGGTTCTAGGTCAAAAATTCAACATTACTCTATATTAAAAACGAAGAAACCAATACCCACACTGCGCTAAAAAGCATTGATTTCCACCGAATGAACGACAAAGTTCAAGCCGTATTTACTAGATTGGTTAACAAAGGTAATGAGATGACTTCCTTGGGATATTACTCGCTGTTGGTTTTGGGTTGATAAGAGTCGCTTACTACGTTTTCCCTAATTTTCAACGAAAGGCTGCCAGT
>QLNU02003225.1:1209685-1245786 GCA_006491805.2 Dysdera silvatica | reverse complement strand
TCATTCTTTTCTTTGCGAGTATTTGATCATCTAATACAACTGCATCATCGGCTATGAGGAAAATTACTCAAATAAAGGTAATTATTTTAAATTCACAAGCATGGAAACGAAGTAATTATTCTAAGTATAATATATTAACATGTGAAAGAAGCTAAATACTCTACCTATGCTGCCATATTTATCCCTGAAGCATGAGGCTTGTCATTTACATAGTGATTACTTGTCATTTACATAGTGATTAACTTGTAATTTACATAGTGATTAACTTGTAATTTACATAGTGATTAACTTGTAATTTACATAGTGATTAACTTGTAATTTACATAGTGATTGACTTGTACTTCATATAGTGATTAACGTAATTTGCTATTATGATTAACGTGTAATTTACATATGATTAACGTAATTTGGCTAGTGATTAACTTGTAATTTACATAGTGATTAACTTGTAATTATAGTGATTAACTTGTAATTTTACATAGTGATTAACTTGTAATTTTACATAGTGATTAACTTGTAATTTCATATAGATGATTAACTTCTTGAGTTCTTTCAATGAACCAAGAGATTCAGACCCTGATCTTCCTGTATCAGTTGTAAACAATTTCTTCAGTTTATTTACGTACAAATGTTACAAATGTTGATTTTCTTGATAAAATTGTTGATTTTCTTGATAAAAAATTGTTGATTTTCTTTTAATAAAATTGCTGATTTTCTTAATAAAAATTGTTGATTTTCTTAATAAAAATTGTTGATTTTCTTAATAAAAATTGTTGATTTTCTTAATAAAATTGTTGATTTTCTTAATAAAATTGTTGATTTTTTTTAATAAAGTTTTCTTAGTGTAAAAGTTTTCGTAATATAAAGTTTCAGTAATAGATTTTATAACAACTGTTATTTCAACAAAAATCAAAGGTTAAAAACGCGACGTTCTGGGTGACAACTGTTCCCTATGTCAGGTGAAAACTGAATGAGAAAAGTGTGAAAATCTCAAGTTTGCATATCCTCTTCTACCTGCTGAAGATTCCAACCTGTGGGACCCTCATTTGTGAAAATCCCTCATCAAATGGCATCTGATGGCTATTCATAGTTTGATGTTTCAGGAGAAAAATATTGGTTTGGTAGTGTTTTTTTAAATGTAACTGGATTAGTTGGTAAACTATGGATTTCCTTTCTACGACTCAAAAAAGAAAGAAACTCTGTTATTCAGATTCTAGATTCGCCAAGTCCTGATGTAAGACTTTTATACAGTTCTAGTTAGGTTCGCGATCTTCTTTAAAAACATGTTAAGCAAGTAGGTTCGACCCCCCATATCAAAACAGCACAGGTTCTTTTTCACTGGGGAATAGATGACTAGTCCCCAGCTTCAAATTCTAATGCAATTGAAACTACATAAGGAACTTTACTCGAATACGTTGCTAGTCTATGGAAGGATACCATCATTTGGTGGATTCCCTAAAGTTCATAAAACTGATATTCCCCTCAGATGCATTGCGATTTTTTTAATTCACCAACATATATACTCTCAAAATACCCAGCGACTATGCCACCTCTACTTTCTGTGTGTTTTAAACAACCGGTTTCTATCCCTAGTCGTTTGCTCTTTAAGAAATGTGAAAATACCTTCTGATGAAGCTAGGGTGACCTTTGATATCATATCATTCTCCTCAACTATATACAAACAGATTTAACAGTAGCAACCTTATTAGAAAGCAAATAGGTCAATCCCCAATTACAAAGAAATGTATTTTGTCTGAACTATCATTGAATTCCACTGCCTGGTTCTTCAAGGAGAGGTTTAACAGACAACGTAGAAACATGACCTTGTTTAAAATCTGTAACAAAACCCTAGAATATTTTTCCAAACCTTAAGTTTGAAAGAGTAACCTGGGGTCATCGGGTCAGGAGCTTTCTCAAAACGATATTTCTCCAAATAAAAGTTCTCTACATTGGGTTCCCCAAATGAGGATTCTTAAAAAAGTCACTGTATGTACGAACTTAGGACTTTTGCTCTCTCTCTCTCTCTCTCTCTCTCTCTCTCCTCATTCATTCATTCATTCATTTACGTTATTTTGCAGAGCAAAATAATAACCACAAAAGAATTTTTTAAGGAAGAAAACAGGAAGCAGTAGGCTCTCTAAATGTCGTGTTTTCAACTTTACACCAATATAAAAAAAGTTCTCATTAAACATGATTATTTCCCGATTTTTTTTCCTATATGAGTGCAATAATAATTTTAAAAAACCATTAAAGGACTGAAAGTTTTCAAGTTCAACTTCCCAAAAACAACTTTTTTCTAAGGTTAAATAGCTAAAAATGAAGAAACGAATCGATTTATTGCGAAGACATGATCCACAACCGAAATGTGAAAAGCACTTTATATACCGTTTGTTATGTCTTAAAATTATATTTGTGTTTTAGGATGGGCTAACATGCAACCAATAACGCTTATTTAACTATGGGGGTGAATCATGGGGTTTACTTCAGCACATCCACAACTTCGCTACAACGCGGAGCCATATATTTTACTTATAAAAAGAAACAAGAAAAAGAATGGTTCGTGGTCGTACTTGAACCAACAATTCCAGGTTTTATGTCTTACGAATACGAAACTATAAATATAATTGTCTTTTCGTATTCATGAAATATTTCGTTAATATTATTCACCAATAGCATCTAGTCTTTTAAATTCTTTTAAACAGTAGGCTTATCTGCTTATTTTACCATTGTGAAGGACGTGCTCCCCTCTTCTAATCTATCGGACTCAAACATGTGCTGTTGCTCCAGTTCCCATTTTCGCTGATCTTGTTGCTGCTTTTCTTTTGCTGCTGCAATCAATGCTGCTTGAGTACCCGTCGTCCTGTGCCCATTGCTACGAGAGGCATAATTCACAAGCGCGAATTCTAGCAATGCGGTGAATACAAAGGTAAGGCACACGCCTGTCCACACATCGATAGCCTGCAAAATAAATACAGGTTTGCATCGTAGATTCCGTCACTCGTTTAACAGATGTTGACACCAAAATTTCCACTTTCTCCTTTATTTATTACAAATTTTTTGCAACCAGATACTAGATTTCAAGGTCTACGCTTACCTTTGTGTAAGATACAGGTGGTAATGAGGCATTGATACTAGAAATCTGTGTTGCCATTGTGAGAAGAGTGGTTACACCCAATGAGACTCTGGCTGGAATGGCGTTCGAATCAAGCCAAAAAGAGACCCATGACACAATAACTAACATACAACATGGAATGTAGATCTGGATTAAGTAATAGCTAAACTGTCTCTTGAATTTCAAGTCCACTTTCAGACAACTATATTCACCTGTAAATACATCAACAACGATTAGATATAAGTATTGGAGGGAAAGGACGTGCCTAAAAGGTACTATAATAATGGAGATGTTAGTCTTATGCAAAGGATAAGAGTTAGGTTTGCAGAAAGCCATAAAAAAATATTTTCCGAGTCACTTAAAAATAGAGGAAATAAGGTTTCCTGATTTGGTTTCTAAATGAAAATATTGAACTTTTTGGCTTCCCTTGTAGGCCAATTGCTAAAGCTGCAGATTTACACACACGACATTAAATTTTTTGCCAAATGAGGGGGAGAATTTGTAAAGTTTATAGTTATGTTTTGTGGTTCAATGAATTCGGTTCCAATCATGAAAATCTTCTTGGTAGTTATCCTTGATAAGTAAAACTATAGCAGAACTACACCCTCTCTAAAATTGGGAATAGTCTCCAATTTTTCTTTGGGTACGAGGTGTTATATTTTGCAATTGATTGTTGTACCAAGCAAGTTGTAATCAAGCATTGGTTTGGATTGGTAGTAAGCCAAGTGTGCTTTAAATCAAAATATTTTGCAAAGCATGTTGCGATTACAAACCTTTCAAGCATAATACAATTTTCAAAAAAAATCAATTATTCCAAATGTTTAATATCTTGATCATATACTTTACCTAAAGCTTTGCAACTAATCCCGTTTCTTGCATATTTTCTTCTGAAAACTAGTTCATATTCACACTCTCACTCGCATCCACTTTATAAACTTTAAAAATCTTACATGTATTCATTAATTTATCGCAAAACATTAACTATTCATGGCTGTCAAAATCTTTAAAAGACAAAGCTAATCTTAATTAAGAAAAAAGGTATATCTATCACTCTCAATTTTCATTAAAAAGGTTTAAAAATTAAACTTTATAATAAAAACAAATTCCTTTTGCAGTTTACATCCATCAATCTTCTTTACCTTCAAAATAAATTGGTATTTTTTACCACAAAGACAACTACAGCAAACCAAAATGTATATCCTCCTGATTTCTAGAGCATTACACCAATGAAGTCATGAATTTATAATAAACGATGGTTTACAGTGGCAAATATTTAAGCAGGCAAACAAGGCACATGGCCGAGGAGCAGCACTAGTTGAGAGGCGATGTCGAATACCTAAAATTATTAGAGTTAATATATTAGTTTCAACAATTGATTGGTTAAACTTCTATTGGGCAAGGATAGCAAATGACGTTCTGCGCCAAACAAGGTGATTTAGTTTGTAGTTAATGAGATCATTTTAAAAATTACCTTTGAATATATAGAAGGTAAAGTGTGTGATAGTGTAACATGTTGTGAACATGTACAGCGGAATTTGGAACCAACTGGGCCATTGACTGTTCTTAATTAACTGGGGAGTCGCCATTGGTTAGGGTGACGCCACCAGGACACAATTATGCTGATCGAAACATACGCCCGAGAGGCAACGCTTGCAGCAGCAGCAGACCAGGGCGTGCCTGGTGAGATGTCCTGTAAAATGTAATAGTAACGCAATTAGGCCGTGCGGCCTGCATGTTGCAAGGCTCGGCAGAGTCCTGTCCAACGTTGTTAATTGTTTAATTTTCTGAGTTACATGTCGAGTCCACGTCTTCATGGTTTACGTTTGTTGCATCGAAGTTCAGAGACTGAAGGTGTGTTGAAACATAGTGGCTGTACTTCGAAAGTTTTCCAAGCGGTTGAGCTCGTCGGAAATAGAACCCGCAGACTGAAGTTATACGGAGTGTCGAGTTGTATGTACAGAACTGAATCCGTACTTCACGAACTTTGCTATATGAAACAAAAGTGGTGCACCTCGTTGTTATGAGTTGAAGACTCAAGTGTGTTGCGGACATCGTGGACGTTGTACCGGGACTCGGTGATGTATTTTCATGTTACGCTTATATTTAGTTGATTATAGCGTAGTGTACTAACCCAGTAAGCATATAGGATGAGTTACTAACACGTGATATGTTGAGTTATAACTGTAATTTTGTCAGTAGCAGTGTTAACGTAATTATGGCGCAAGGACAAGCGCAAACTCAGTAGTTAACGAAGTAACTAAGAGATTGAAGGCGAAGTGCTTCAAAGTCGTTTCATGTGAGTTGACTAATTCTTATGTGATGTCTTTAGAGTATTTTAGAGGCTTGAAGTTAGCAATGTAGGCCGATGATGTAGCAGGCATAATTCTCTAAATGCATTTAACGTTGAAAGCGAGGGATTGGTGATATCCAATGATACATTGTATATGTTTTAGAAATGCTGCGAATCGCTTCAGCGGGAACTGAGAATAGCCATGCTGGTTGTATTGAATCGTTACTTGTTCTTGATTGTGTTGAATTTGAAAGGACGATTGTGATTCGAATATTCAATAAATTCCTGTGACTAAACCTTGTATTCATTTATAGCCAACTGCAAACCTCATACCCACGAAAATATTTGTAACATACTTTATTAAATAGTAATGTTCAGTTAAATCGCTGCTAGATACTTACAGGTAGTTTTAAGTAAGAACGATTTCGTTACAATAGCCGTGGTAATTTTTTTTTTCAAATGTATTCTTTTATTTGAAAAAGAGGAAAGGGGGCTATATATAAAACCATGTATCTAAGGGTAGCAATGTTCTAAACCGACACTAATCATTTATAATTTTTCTTCTAGGTCGAGTTCTTCGATAGTTTTAATTCCTGATCCGAGTAAAGCCTTTGAAGGGAAGTTTTCCTTTGAATAAATAGGAAGATATTGTGGAGTAAGTCCACAGAAGAAGCAGGATTCTCAAAAGGAATTGAAGTGATCTATGAAACCAAACTGAGAGATCTGAGTTCGAGAAAAACAAAGTATAATTGGCTTGTTAGAATGAGACAAGACATCCAAGTAATTTAGAAGAGCTATGCTGAACTCAATTCAAATAATCCTATCGTTATATTATTCGCAACAGAAATCAAACTACAAATTCAATAGCTTCAATTTGAAGCCAAAGGAACATGTAGTATTTCCTGTAATAACGAACCATTCATTTGTTCTTAAAAACACTTCCACAATCGGTACACAAATTAAATGTCTTTCAAAACGACGCCTAAAATACATAGTTTAAAATAAATAGTTTATAAATTTTACCAACCTTTTGTGAGTTTCGTCAGAAGGGGATGAAAATATAAAATACATCTTAGAAATTAATTCGTATTTATATCACATTGCTGGCAGTATCAGAAATCTTAGTTATCAAGAAGAATGATTCGCCAACTATCTTCCAGTTCAAAAGCAGAGTGTGGGCTGCGACTTGGGAGAGAAATCTATTTTAAGGAATTCAAATAATAAAAAATTGTGATTGGATGGTAATTTAGCAACTGAGAGGGTAGAGAAAGACCAAATGGCCATAGAAAACAATTATTTATTTAAATCTTTCAAAATTTTCTTGCTTGTGGCAAGCTCTTTGTGTAAGTACGGCTGAAAGGGCATACACATACTATATATATGGACGTTATCAAATCCTATATTAAACATGCATTTAGCAGTTTGTTATCCAGAAAAATACTTGATCGGCTAGTCGCACTACCTTTGGTAGACTGGTATATGAGGAAGCCCTTGCACACAGTGTAGTAGCATTGGGGGTGCCACCGAAATGAAAACCTTGAGCGCAAAATTCACAGGGACGCAAAATTTCAATATTGGGCTGATGGAAGGGAGAACTAACTGGTTTTAGCATACTTAACTTGCCCTAGGCGCTGGCAACCCATGCTTCACTGCTGCTTGCACACACACACACATTTAGTGGCACCTCCTATCCACGCTACCTTCTTTCTTTATAGACACAGGGGGCGTTTTCCCTTTTTAATGTCTCGTCGCCACAATCCCATACAGAGTTCTTCACTCGGACAAATTTTCCCCTCTCTTGAACAAGAACCTTGGTTCTACCTTTTCAGAATTCTCCGTTCGTATTTGAGTGATCTTTCGCTCTCTCTAGTCTGTCGTTGGATGAGCCCTTCTCTGGGAAAACAGTGCCGTAGCAGTGGACAACTTTCTCATGCTTTTGCTCCATCAACAACAAAAACGACGGTGGACTATATCCTGTGAGTTCCATTTCAACTACTTCTAATGAACTGCCTCAAATAGTGTGAAGAAATATAGAAATTCCATCCAGTTGAAACTATTAATTAAATCTTTAAATGTGTAACTTAGTTCAATATTATACTCTAATAAATAAATTTAATTCGAATACATGGTGAACGAATGAAGTACGCGGGTTTTTTTGTTTTTTTTTGTGAAGCCTTCGTGGTACGTGTACACACGTCAATGGTAAATTGAAGACTGATTATGATTTTAGAATTGGAAAACAGTTGCACACGTGGTTAACAAATATAGAAAGTGAAAATATAATTATACAATGTTTGAAAAATATGAAATAAAAGCACACGATTTGGCATGGTGCCAATTTTAGAAATTGAACTTTTTAAGTTTGTTTTCTTGCGTTTCTAAGTGGCAACAGTTAAGAAAGCCTGCGAAGCGAACATTTATATTGTGTGGGAGCCCACAGGTCTATCATCTATCTTCGATCATAATATTAATTTTAAGAGTGATGGAAAATGAGAGTGGTAATTATCACAATAGCAAGTAATATCGATTGGCCGAAAAACAGACAAAAACTTTCTTTTTTTTTTGCTTTTTAAACTTTTGCTTGATTAAAATATTTTTGAGCCTGCGAAATCGAAATCTAGTAGCCAATTTGTTCTTTCACCTACAGCTTTCAAGAGAGATACGGATTTAAATTATAAACATAATTTTACTCAAATAATATAGCCATATTTTACCAGATATTTATTTACATTAAAAAAGAAAGTTAAAGCTAATCATTAAATATAAGTAATTTTATTACTTCGAGAATTTATTGCCGTACGTAGTTTTAAGTACCTTTCTATGACGTATTGCAATTTAAAATTCAATCTTGGCAAATGGTTATTGATTTAAGCATTCGATAATATTGTTGAAGTAATTATGTTTAAATGATATGTGTTCTTATCTGATTTCCCAAAATACACTTTTTGACATTTCCAGTCCTGGCGTGACCTAAAGGCATCTGCAAAATCACAGTACGCCCAAGTCAGAAGCATTGTGCACGCAATGCTCTTTTAAAAGCGCTGGTTAACCAAGTAAGAATTTAGTTAAGTCAACTAACTCGCACACTCGGAAGGCGCGTCCGGACTCAAGATGCAACGAGGATTTTGCGTGTATCCAAATGTAAGATTAAAAGCGATGAAAACGTTTCTTGTTCGTTGGAGATGTATTATTTCCCTTCTGAAAAAGTGAGCACTTTGATTACTTTGTTCAGAAGTAAATAATCAGAATAAATCTCTAAAAAGGAAGTATTTTTATAATCTCCTGTCGTGCGCAGGGATGCATCTGGGCAATTTTTCTAGTTGTATTTGGAGAAAAATTAAGGGGCGTATAGAAAAACTGCTTGCGACATAGTTTTAACTCCCGTTACCAGAAGTTTGTTTGCTTTTTGGTGATGTTGAGGAATGCTGGTAGTCGGAGATCAACGTTGGTAATTAGCACACCAAAAACTGGTGTTTATTGGTGAGTAATTAAGATACCATTGCTGGAAAGTGGATGATCTGACGTCACGCAATTTCACTTAAGCGTTAAGCAAAATTAAGCGACCCAGGATTCCCACCTGGCGCACATCGTAATACATTTAAATTTAAATTTTTACGGAATACTGCAACCATGTTTAGGAGTTGAAAGATGGAGCTAGGGTGATGTGTTGACGATTCAAAAGTTTTATTCATTGAGTGAAGAATATATATTATATTGAGAAGAGTAGTTGCGAAATACTACAGCTCTTTAAATACGATAATTCAAATAAAAAACACAAAGATTTATATGATGATTCAAAGGTTGTTGTTGTTGATTATGCAAGGGTTTGGGAAAGTTATCCACTGCTACTGCACTGTTTTCCCAAAGGCGATTGAAAACCTTTTTTGGTGGAATAATGTTTTCACACTATGCTTGGTCATTCAAAAATGACGTATTAGTTATTATATTATTTCTGTTGGTCAGTCTGACCCCGCAGAAGAGTAAAAATGGTGTGATCGATGTAAACATTAAGCTGTCTTGCTTGACAGTTTTTGCCCATAAAATTTTGATATATTGGAGAGGGTTTGAAGTTGGATAATACCCATTGTGGTCTTATATCAGTGTTTTTGGTGGCGTTTCTATGTGAGCGGTTTATGTGATTATCCCTATTTTTTGAAACTAACTTGATCGTACGTTTTATGATGAAAAACTGGAGAAAAAACTTTTTAGCAGGAAAAGTGAGAGCAACAAAAGCAATGTAGAAAAAGGGGCATGATGAAAGGGGGCCCCAGTGGGAGGAGACATGGTAAACAAAAATATTTTAGATATTATAATCAGCATATGATAGGTGAACATAAAAAAGGGAATTGAAAATCGACATTCACTCTCCATAATATAAAATATTTTATCCTTAAATAACAAGGCGACGAATTTGAATTCGGTAGGGATAAAAAATGCATTCATATTAAAAGATTAAGGATAATATCAATTGTGACTTCTTCTCCCTTAAGACGAACGTTAAATTAGAACGCAGAATACTGAATTAAACTATAATTCGGAACTTAAAAAACGTCAGTGGATCAGATGTGTTTGTATAAATAAAGAAATCTAGCTCCCTCCGGCGATGTAACAATGCACAGTTTGTACAGATCACAAACGCTTCACGGCGAAAAAATTTAAACATACTGTATGGAGGCCCACCACAAAGCAATGCATATTGCCGCAAATATATGGAGCATCTGGGAATATTCAAACTGAGATTATCAAACTATTCGTGGATTATAAACACTCACTCTTACGCCCGCACCATTGGAAATTTCCGAAGAGTTTTAAGAGGTAGATGTTGTGCAATAAGGTCGTCGAGCGTATCCCGCTCATGCTTGATGGGGTTCTAATTCAGAAAAACCAACTGACCATTGTAAATGGGTGAGCTAGGTACTTTTTCACCAAAGAAGCCCGATGAGAATGTGCATTGCCATTCAGTAACTCGAATTCAAATCCGATTTTACTCATAAATAAAAGAAAAATTGTCACAGAATGACATCATGGTACCTCTGCCATGGTTACCTGTTCTAATACACGTAGGGTAATCGTGGGTTTCCAACATTTTGTCGCCCCACAACAACCTTCTTGCACCGCAAAAGCAACGCTGTTCAACAAGATTAGATGCGTTGTATCTAGTCCCTGATACTCTCAAAATGAAAACCCCCATGCGAATCGCTCTGTAAACTAAATCTGAATCCATCTATAAACAAATCATAGGCTCATTGTTCGGTCGTCCAAGCACGATGCTTTCTACACCAAATTACACGGGATCTTCAGTGAGTTTCAGTTAATGAGGTGCATCTTACCGGTTTGCAGGGTCTTTACTCGGTATGCCTCAAAACACAGTATGCGACAGCTAAAAAAAGGGCCTAGAATGGTCATTTGCTGTATTCTGCTTGTCACGTCCAGAAGTTATTGATAAGCAACGATTTTGTTAAGGTGTTGTCAATCCGCGGTTGTCCTGTGCTTAAATATCTAGTTAAACACGTTTCTATCTCGTTCCTTCTTCTTCTTCTTTTAAATACGTTTCTATCTCGTTCCTTCTTCTTCTTCTTTTAAATACGTTTCTATCTCGTTTTTCTTCTTTTTTGAACACTTTTCTATCTCATTCTTTCTTCTTTTTTAAACACGTTTCTATCTCATTCTTTCTTCTTCTTCTTTCAAAACACGTTTCTATCTCGTTCTTCTTTTTTTAAACACATTTCTATCTCATATTTTCTTCTTCTAAACACGTTTCTATCTCATTCTTTTCTCTTTTAAACACGTTTCTATCCCGTTAACAATACCGTTAAACTATCGATGACAATTTATGGGATATACTGCGTCTAGAATTCTGCCATCTGGATTCAGCTAGTCTTTGTTTAACCAAAGATTCTGACATGAAAAATATGTTTAATATAGGTTTGCCATACTAATTCAGTATAAAGTATAGTCAGAAACTTCAGAAATGCACACCTCATGTTCTATACTTAAAGTATGGCCAAACCCTTTTACACCTTTCTATGATATACCTCCCAATGACGTACGTCGTGCTCCTAGCTCCGTTATCGATTTGAAGAGAAAAGTTTTTGTTTGTTTTTTTTGCTTCTAGAAGCGTTATTTTCTATTATGAATCACTTCATGAGAGAAAATACCGAAGTTTTCCTGTGTTTCACAAATGTCCTCAAGTTTTGATCATGAGCGTAATTATAAACATATAAAACATCGACACCTCATTTTTTGAGACAATTTCCCTGGCTCACATAGACATTTTCAGCGTACATTCTAAAATGAATCTCCAACTGTGATAGCTTGTTTATAAACTTACGTTAAATAAATGTACCATGTGTGAGTCAAGGTTTGAGTTTTCTCACTAAATTTGTATTATCGTTGAATTAATTACGGAATTTTAGATCCAATCAACAACTTGCATTTCCCATGTTCGCTACCATTTAATTATATCGACGTCCTTTAAGGGAATCAACTACTCAGTTGTCTTCCAAGAGTTAGAATACTACACCACTCATTCAACGTTTGCTGCAAACATCATGAATAATTTCTTTATTCCTCTTCCCTGGCTATCAATATATAATATTTGAAGCAAATAGTAACCTTTCAATTTTAAATTAAATCGTCAAATTGGCACATTCATAAAAACATAAAAAACGATCATTCAGTCAAAAATAAGTGTTACTTTATAGTTATTTCAACTATCACCCAAAAGAGTCTTGAATTTATAGAGTGTTTCAAATTTCACAGAAAAATTAAGCCTTCCATACTTATATATTTATGAACGATCAGAGGAGGATCCAGAGAGATGTTTTGGGGGGAATGTAAAATACAGTAGGGCCCCACATATAGCTAGCCCGCATTTAGCTTGTTTCCGGATATAGCAAGGAAATCTGGATTTTGTTCGGTATAACGATTAAGCGCAGTATAATTTAACCACCTTTATCGAACAAGACTTTTTTGGACCCCGGATTTAACGAGCAATTAAAAAAATAAAATAGGAAATCAAACTTTATGTAAAAATTTCAGCGTTGTATGCGACTAGTCGTTACGATAGACGCAGGCTATAATCGATTTCCACCTCATTTTTATAGATTTGGGAGTAGAAATTTTTCTAATCCACCCTCCCAAAGATCCGCCACTATGTACCATGGACATGGACACTATGTACAATCACTGATACAAACCCTTTAACATTACACACGCACATGCATCATCATCAATCGTCATCTATTAATTGAAGGATGGGGTCTACCTCTGTGACACACTGGCGTAAGCAGGGGTGTTGATGGAGATTGTAACGCCCCATTGCGATGGAATTTTGTATTTAACATAGGAATATATGAGTTGTAGCTTTGTAACCCTCTCATTGAAACTATAACTCTAATTATAAAATTTCTGCGTACGCTTATGCTGTGACATCCATGTATTTGTTATAAAAACAGACGAATTTGGCTGTACGCTTACCACGCTTGTTGGTAAGGAGCTTTCAGTAGATTGAAACCCAGTATTTCCGCCTAGTAGAAAAGCATATGTAACCCATATGTCACCCTAAGTTACAAAGGCACCCATGTGAATAAAATACTGGGGCTCATCATTGTAAATTTTTGTTTGTAGTTTTGCCATCAAAATTTAATTTTTTATAATGTCCTCCTTTTAAAGTAAATGGTTTCTATATTTTTTCCGTTGAAGTATTCTCAAATTAGTGGTTTACGTAACGAGATCTTGTGGTCAGAATTTTCATAATTATTCAAAGTTTAACAGTTTTTTTTCCTCCCCTTTTTACAAGTTCGACAAGAAAATACATGTATGCAGTTTTGCGGTCCTATTATAAATTTATTTTCGGGGGACTGGTCCCCAGTTTCCTCCACCTGGATGCGGGCATTATAAATATACACAACAAAGATTGAAAATATTTTTGAAATAAAAAAGGATATAATGGCAAATAGAAAATATTACAAGGAGAACTGAGTCAAAATGAATGCCCCAAATTCAAAACTGATTCCTGAAAGACCATCGAAGGCTAAATAAATGTTCTCAAACAAGATGGGCAACCGAAATGAAATAATTGGTTGAGGCAATATGGGGTGAAATTTCTCTGAATAGAGACACGAGCGGAGGATACTTGAGGAAAACTTCATGTGGCAATGGATGAATAATGGCTGAAAATGATGACGATGATGAGAATTATGCACGATTAGAAAATTTATTATTGAAAATTTAACTAACCTGTATTCGTGCGACTGCTACAATAGTCAGTGATGAAACCTTCTAGGGTAAACCGGGGAAGATGCAAAGCTTTAGTAAGTTGAACAGGATCATGGGATTTCCAAAAGAAGATCAAGTCTTCTGTCGTGTAGCCATCTGCGGAAAAATTAAAGAACAAAACAAAAACATTTCTGACATTAATTTTTATTGAACTACAAGACTTTAAAAATGCTCATCGGCAATTAAAAATTTGAATTCACTTACAGCTGACCATAATTATTGAACACGTTTGCTTGTCCAGAGGATAATACTTAAGGTCCATAGGGCAAGACAGTACAAGTGAAATTCTAAAAAAGAAAGATGAAATATCTTAACCATTGGTTATGTTTGATCGCTCGCATTCAATTGATAGCTTGCATCTGTGGCAGCTTGTGAGTTGAGAAATGCAGAGTGCTGCAAATGGATCTTAAACAAAAGCATGGTCAGTAAACTCCGTCAAAAATGAGCATATAAACAATATTCTAAACATACTACGCACTTATCATTTAATATCCTACCAACCAAATAATTATCAAGCAGTAGTTTTTTTTTCCAAAAAACAAATAATACAAACGAGCAATGTCTGACAGAAACTTAAAATTCTCAGAAACAGGATAATAATACGGATAAGCCAGTAACGCTTTCTACTGTCTATGAATTTAGATGATGTTTCCCTATAGTATACTATTGACAAGCAACTCGCCATTTCCCATCATCTCCATGGATGTTGATTCTTCCGGCTCAAAGTGAAGCGCTGCAGCTGCAAAACTGAGACTTTCCACGTGCTTTGAGGATAAAAATCGAGTACCCTGCTTTTATTGGAACCCCAGGAATTCGAGTGCATTCCATGTAGACTATATGCGCGAAAATAATACAAAGCCAACGAACAAATAAATGCATCTCTGTTTTCGATGTGCATAGGGAATGACTGCAATGTCTTCGAGTATTGCAGCAATGCTGCATAACCTCTATTTCTTTCATGTTAAATATTCAATATTGATAGGGACATGAATATCCTCCACTGGCTAAGAAGTCTTATCTAAAAAGAGTGATGCACTATATATGCAGGTGCATGAATATAAAGATTTAAATTGTTTCTCTCAAAACCTGTGGTTCATGTGGAGAGAAGTGGAAGTATTGCATAATATAATTACAATACATAAACATGAGATACAGTTTATTACTACAGAAAAGAATATAAAGTTACATTATAGACATCGAGAGAGTGTACATTCACCATCAATATAAAGGGTGTTGCAGCTTATATGAACGAGCCTCTACTGAATTACATTAATTCAGAGTAATTATTAACAACTTATTTGATTACGTTTACTAATTGTCCTTAGATTCATTGAATTTGGCTTGCCAAATACTCTCAGCTTTATTAATTGCAGTTTATCAATCATTCTTCATTTAATCAATTGTTCTTAATTTAATCAATTGTAATTCATGGGGGTTATTCCTTTACTGATTATTCTCACTTTAATCAATTGTTATCAATTTAATCAATTGTAATTCATGGGGGTTATTCTTCTATCGATTATTCTCACTTTAATTAATTGTCATTCATAGGTTATTTTTCTATCGATTATTCTCACTTTAATCAATTGTCATTCAGAGGTTATTCCTCTATCGATTGTTCCCACTTTAATCAACTTTAATCATTTTTTACGTAAATATCTGGTATTTTTGCGGCTCCCTCCAGCTTTGTTATAAGCAAATTCGACTGTATTTCCTTCAAGATTATTAGCATATTTCAAATTTTGCTTCTAGAGAATTCATTATATTTTTTTATCTATCAGATATTACGCCTTAAAAACTGTCTTTAGTTTTTAACTTTTTTCACCATTTTTTGAAAAGTTATTATTTCAAAAAATGTTTTATCAAGAACCGCAGGCTCTACTTTCCCGACGAGCCTTAAATAAGTAAATTAAATTGGCAAAGTACTTACTTGTATTTTTTTAAAAAAAAGTTCAGAAAAAATAATATAATGGCGGGGGAGTAGATGATAGTAGAACAGTACGTCATCGAAATATAAGAAAATGAAGATGATTTTCATTAAAAATTGCTTCGCTACCAAGAAAGAAGAAGAAGAAAAAATCTTACGCTTTTCTTTGAAAAATTGTTATCAAAACTTCAGCTAAACGTAATGAAATTTTAAATGAATATAAATGAGCTGCAAACGTATGCGAGTTAATTATGTAGCCCACATTTCTTATTAGGAAACAAAATTTAATAATTTAAAAAAATTCTGACGTTTTGCTTTCAATAGGATTGATTAGCTTGGGATTTACGCAACAAATTTATGAAATATATTTTGCAGTGAAGGATTATTAATTATATCATGAATAATGCACAGCTTCAAAATTAATTGTATAAAGGATTATATCAATAAATATACAGTGTGAATAATATATACAAGTTTTCGACGACGAGATATTAAAACATCTAAAGAAAAAAAGACCCCAGGCCCAAGAATAAATTGTAATTAGGCACGTGGATTAAGAAAAATATACGCGTGATTGAGTTTTACGACGCAGGGTTTTGCTACGTCTGGACATACAGTTTTCCGAGGAACCCGCACTTTTAAGGCCTAGGGAACCCGACCTCGAACTAGAGTGAGCAGTTAGTTGGAAAGTATCTTTTGTAGCACATTTGGGGAAGTCGAACCCGGGTCCGCCGCACGCTAGGCGAACGTACTGCAAGGCCAGAAAAATTTATGAATGGATTTGTTGAAGAAGGAGGACTGAAAAATATTATCTTCTTTCACTTTGCCATTTCCCATGTTATATGGGGTCGGCGTTATGGTCCTTTAATGTTCTCTTCCACAATCTTCTATCTAATGCGTCTTCTCTACTCCATCCATACTCTTCCAGATCTTCCGTCACTTTATCCTTCTGTCTCAGCAGTGGTCCACCCCTCTTTCTTTTACCCATAATCACAACCTATCCATTGCTTTTCCCACATATTTCCCACTTCTCCGCTCCATGTGCTCAACCCATCTTAACCTATGTTCCTGTATTACTGAAAAATATTGTAAAAAAAACAACTTTGTCTTCAGGAAGCTGGAAATAAAGAATGGGACCAATTAAAGAGGAAATAAAACATTTCAGTTTAATTAGAGTAATTCTTTCATCATGGCCGACAACGTGGTTGAATTAGATCAGTGGTTATTCAACTGTGGTCTGCGGACCACCAGGAACACACGAGACCCTCCTAGGTTCGGAAAAATACTAATTGTAAATCAAGAGCATTTGCTCTTTAATGCTAAGAATAAATTATGAGGGAAGGAAAAATTCCTTCCTTAAATAGTGAAAATTAGTGATGAAACACTAGAAATAAATATGTGCGATGCAAATTTGGGGCGTTAAACTTTGAGTTAATTCTTGGGGGTCCGCGAGGGTGAGTGAACTCTGAAGGGGGTCCACGGTCTAGGAAAGTTAAAGAGCCTCTGTATTAGATGATTAAATACTCGCAAAGAAAAGAAGGATTTTCTGCGCCTGGTGGGAGTCGAACCCAGATCTCCCCAATTTCCAGTGAAGAGCTCTATCCATTAAGCTATAGAGGACGATCACCCTCCCCTCTGCGAGCGTATATAAAGCTTTAACTAGTAAGCTAGATCATAGGCGTGTGCAGGAAGTTCGTAAGGGGGTTATAGGCTCAATGGGGGGTTACAGAGCTACAACTCACATATTCCTATGTTAAATATACAAAATTTCATTGCAATGGGGGGTTACAACCCCCATCAACACCCCCCTGCGTACGCCAATGCGATAGATAGTGAAAGCCTTATATACGCTCGCAGAGGGGAGAGTGGTGGTCGTTTGTAGCTTAATAGGTAGAACTCTTAACCGGCTATTGAGGAGGTGTGGGTTCGACTCCCCACCAGGCGCAGAAAATTATTCTTCCCTTTGCGATTATTTAATCATCTAATACAATTCAGTTTGTTTGTGAGTTTCAGGGAGCAAAGTCGATAAGGGCCATGTAGTGTCGGAGCCTAGTTTTCCGAAGAATCTAAACCTCTAACGGTCTAGGGAATCAAACCCCGGAATACAGTGAGAAGTTAGTTGGGATGAAGAGGATACCACTGGAGTGGCACCCTGGATGACGGCGCAGTAGACGAACGCGTAACCACATCGCCACCACAGGGTCTTAAAACAATTCAAATCGAGCACACATGTGCGGATGGATGATGAGTGTGGATTGATGAACAGGTGGACGGACAAACAGATACAGGGTGAGGCAGGCTGATTGATTACAAATTTTCAGTTTTGATTAGAGCCCGAATTAGATGCAAATGCATATGTATGTGTATGCAATTGCATATTGCATAACTTTTAAGGCTCAGCGCATATAAACGTCTAAAGATGGTAAATTTCCTGAATAAATGCATACTTTAAGGATTTCAATAATTTTGAGCATTTTATTATTCCTTTCTCGGAAACTTTTCCTCACAGTACTAAACTATCCCCATACTCTCTATTTGAGCAGAAATGCGAGGGAATTCGTAAACGAACACATTTAATTATGTCCAATTGCGCCAAAAGCTGTAGTCATAGCTAAATTGTATCCACTATCCTCGTTAGGAGAATCGAAGATTTAGTTCTATTGTGCTAGACTGGAAATTAATTCAAGTTCGGATTAAAACAAATATGCACTTGCACAAGGTAAACTTCCACATAATTTCCCATCAACGATAGACGTAGGTTCTAGACTCTATCATGGATGAACTGACCGTAATGGACAATTCCCAAAATTTTATAAATGCTCTTCAATAAGCTCTGTGACTCTGAAAAGCTTCTTTTTGGCCATAAAAAGACTATTAAATAATAGAGGACAAAGCCGAACTGTTCAGAATATCGAGGGACATATTCTGATATACCATAATAAAACTTGTGCCGTATGAAGCATATTATTTTGTGTAATATCAAATATTTCTACTCCGTAGTTAATAATAAATTTGTTTCAAAACGCAGGATACATGTGATTTTCAAATAAGATTGAAATAATTTAAATGCATATTTATCCATTTTAGGTGCATGTTTATTCGTTTTAAGTGCATATACATACGTATTTTAAATTTTGAGGGCATATTTGCATATGTATTTTGCTAGTTTTTTTAGTGCGTATAATTTGACTCTGGTCATGATAATTTTCCTTTCAGATTGTGAGCGGACATTCCGGAATGAATTAATCTGATGACGTAGGACTACGTAGAATAAATAATAAATAGAAAAAAAAAAAACGTTTTTAAGAGTAGCTGAAATTTTATTGGACAAATTTCAACACGTTTCAGACGGACGTCTGCCGTCCCACGTCAGGAGTACATTCCGTCTGGCACTGTCAATTGTTGCCGATTCACCGATGGGTTGTGTTGCCAGTTAGATTCCATTTCCGGTTAAAAAGTTGCCATTAATGTTGACTGCCGCTTTATTTATCGGCGGTGAAACGCTACATTGAATAAGGTGGGGTGTTAGGCGAATGTTGAAGAGTTGAGTGTAGGTTTCTCCAAGCTTGGCTGAAGTATGGAGTAGACCTGTTGTCGTTTACAATGTTACCGGAGTATTTGTTAAAAAAAGGTGCTTCCAAAAAATCTAATTTTGCAGGGGACTTGGGCTGATAAATGATGGCTGTGTCATGAAAATTAAATTTATGATTATTGTCCCAGCAGTGGACAGAAATGGGGGATTTATTGAATTCGGTCTTTTCGACGTATCTTTGAAACTCTTTTAATCTGAGACGTAAACCACGCTTCGTCTGGCCGATGTAGAAGTGGTTACATTGACAGAAAATTTGATACACTCCCCAGCGCTGCGATGCGGGGAGAATATCTTTGAGTTTGGAGGGACAAATTTTATTAAATGGGGAAAAAATTACCTTAAAGTGGCGTTGCGAAGTATTTTAGCAACGGTGACACTAATTTTAGGAAAATAGGGGAGGACAGCAGTACCAGAGAATTCAATTTCACGAGAGGTTGATAGCATAGTAGGAAAAGAACGTTTCGAAAAAATATAGAAATGCCTGAAGTTATGATATTTGGGTTATAACCGCTATTAACGGTGACAGATTCCAAGAAGGTGGGTTCTTGGGAGAGAGCTATGGATGTTGAACAAATTTTTAGGGCTGTGTTTACATATGTGTAGAACGGCGGCAGTTTTGTTGACGTGAGTGACAAGATTGAGCACGAGGCGGAAGTGATACAGCAAATGGCTTGCGATAAACACTCGTTGTGAACTGGCTCCCTTTATTTTCGATAAAAATGTCGAGGAAAGGTAGGGAGTTGTTATTCTTAACTTCCAGCGAGATTTCAAGACGTTTATCAACAGAGTTGACAATAGAAAGTATAGAAGCGGTTTGGCCTGGTGGACCTTCCCAAATGGTAAATATATACGTATCGAGTCCAAAACTTAAATGTTATAATTTCAAACCGTTTGATCTCGAAATATCGGACAAATATATCACATAAAATGTGGAAATGCGTTCCCCATTGTCATGGCGTCAGTTTGTTGTAAATATCGACCCTTAAATACAAAATAAGTGCAATTTATGCAGACTGCGGTTAAGATAATTCGTTGAATTGAGGTTGTGCGAAATGATATTCGGTTAAGAGCCGCTGAAGGCAATCAAGGGCGTTAGCAACAGGAATGTTAGTAAACATAGATTTGATACCTAAAAAGGCGATGGTGTAATTTTCAGAGGAAAAATTTGAAAGTTTGTTGATGAACTGGAGAGAATTTTTGCTCGTAAGAGAATTAAAGGAAGAAAGAGAAGACGGAAACAAGAAATTTAGAAAGTTTGTAAGAAACGTCGCCGATATTTGAAACAATCGAGCTTCTGAAGCATCCGACATGAAATTGGTAGTTCTCAGGTTCGAGTCCTGTTGGTCGAAGTACTCTTTTCTCTCAAATTTATAAATTTATGTATGATATGTATGTCACAACCTATATAATACGTGTTCTATCTCCATCTTAAAAAGAAAAGAAACCTTCTTAGTGGTTGTCTCAAAAACCCTAACATGTTCATTATAATTGATTAAAAAATCTATATAACTAAAATTAATGATATTTTATGGTATATGGCGGCATAGTACAATGTTGCGTACAACTAGGGGCATAGGAATAGCCTTTTTAAGTACTGTACGTACGAGGGCTGAGAAAAAACACGTCTACCATGCTTACATGATGTTAAAATATTAAACTCATTATTATTAAACATCATCAATGAATCTTATGTCTACAGATCTTGACAACTTCGTATAACACGAAGGATTAAATCCAATATAAATCAAAATAGTGAAGAAGCCACCTCATGGTTAACCATTGTCCAAGACGGGATCAGGCTACGTATGACGATAGAATTATCGTCCGATATGTTTATTTATATCTACAACTATACCCTTCTTATGATTACGTTTTATTTCATTGCTTTCAGTGATAGGTTACGTCAACATCATATTCTAGAAACTCACCGAATGCTGTACAGGACTTCGCCTTTTGGATAAATACGGAGCAGAACGTTTGGCATAATAATGTTATGGAAATGGCCATCTTTTTCGTTCGAGAAAAATAAATCTGGTTTCCAAATTTTGTCCGGATCTGTGAGGGTCAAGTAGCGGACTTGTCCCCCCATATCATCGAACTGCATGCGTTCATCACGCCACTCTTCACGTAAGGTCATCTGTACACTATATTCCTAAAAATACAAAGTGTAAATACAAAACATATAATGAATAAATGAATGTACTTTAACCTTCAGATCAGAGATAAACTATAGCAATTATCGAAGTTCATATATGGTTGATCCCTTTTTAGCTGTAGTGACAATAATGGCTTTTGTGATCATGTTTGCTAAAATATATGTAGGAGACATGAGTATATTCCTTCATTTGATTGACGAAACGTGCCAGAGCTGTTATGAAGAAAATTTTGCTAGTCAACATCGGGATGCTACAGTTCCACCTCTTTTCATAGTCAATTTATTGTCCACATCTATGTTATTTCAACCAGTAGGACATCAGCAAGATGAACCAGAACGCTCCATTCGATGGCCATCGCTTTGTAAGTGGAACACAGGAATGGTCTGGTAAACTTACCGGAATGGTATGAAAAGCATGAGTAGAAGGTGGTTTGTAGGTATGGCAATTATTTACTGTGCCAAATGTCTAGGTTTTACTCCAGTTGGTGTCGAAGTCATGCCGCTTCCTAATAATCTGTAGTCTGAAATGTGGTTTATCAAGCAATGAAAATTCGGATCCATAGGAAAACTAGGTCCAGTCGTAGTAAGAATTCAGCTATTCCTACGACCTTTAAGATAAGAATCGATGCAATTGAAGCTGTAGGTATTGAAGAAATGCAATAATTACATGAAGTTAAAATAATATTTATTTAATTATATTTAACTGTTTAGGTTAATTCAATAATTCGCGAAAGAAAAATAATTAAATACAACGTTAAAAGAATTTAGTACGCCTTTTTAGCGGAGCCTCCGTAGTACGTGTGCACACGTCGATGGTAAATTGAAGACTGATTTGATTTTAGAATTCGGAAAACAATTACATACCGTTGCCAAATATAAAAAATGAAATTATAATTATACAATATATGTTGCCAGATACAGAAAATGAAATTATGTGCAATTGGAAAAAATATAAAAGGAAACAATTTGGCATTTTGCCAATTTCGGAAACAGTAATGATTAAATTTGTGTTTCTTGCTATTCTAAGTGGCAACATTCAAGGAAGCTTGCGAAGTGAACACATAGCATATTGTGATTACCCACACAGTTCGTATGATAAAAGGTGAGCCGACGATGTTTCGAGTTCATCTATTAAAACTATTCTGCTATTTCTGGTTTATTTTTCTGTGTTTTAGGATGTAAGAACAGCAAATGCCATCCTGCACCGGGATCTACAGTTTTCTGAGTTATCAGAATCTTTTATTGCCAAGAGAACTAACTAACCACCTCACTACTGTGAGCGGTTCACTGGTAAACATTCTTTTTTCGCACCGTTGAGTGGTTCAAGGTTCGCACCTTGAACGTGAGTTAACAACATGCTGGGCGAACGTGTTACCCCTTCACCATCCCAGGGTCTTTGCTTTTGATCTGTGTTCGAATACATGGAACTAAACTGTATATATATATATATATATTAATAATAATACAGAACATCATATACGTCAACATGTTGTTGTTTTGTATGCAAAAATAATAAATAAATAATCTAGAAATGTTGACCGAGCAAGCGACACTGTGTTTCGTTTCAAGGGAGAGGGAGGAAGGGGAAGGAAGAAGGAAGGAGGGAGGGAGGGAGGAAGGAAGGAAGGAAGGAGGGAAGGAAGGAAGGAAGGAAGGAAGGAAGGAAGGAAGGAAGGAAGGAAGGAAGGAAGGAGAATCTCCATTTGGGGATCAGAGCTCTTAACGAGATGTAGTAGAAAAATATACAGTTGGGTTCTGGTGTACGAGGTCCACTGTGGAGAATCACCTCTAATCCCCACCGATATCGTAACACATTTGAAAATTCTGAAAGGCCAAAAATTGTGGAAGGGGTTTAGCCAAAGACGCAGCGATGTCCCTCGAACGGCCAAACCCCCAATTTCCCCGGGCGTTATCTTTATTGAGAGAAAAAGTTCTAGTATGAAGTAGATGAAGCATACGTATGCGTTAAGCATTGAAAGTTCAACGTACAGAAGCGTTTGTTTGATCTGTTGAAAAATTTTCACACAATAACGCCACAGTGATACAGGAAAATGGTCAAAGATTCGTAGCACCATTTCGCAGACGCTAGAGCTGATATATGACAAAATTTGGAACGTTGTGATGTAGACATTTCATGCATTTCTATCAAACTACACTAACACACATAATCACACACACACATTGAAAGAATAAAAGCTTGTTCTTGATGGACGACTAACAAGGGAACCCTTTCCGCTGTTTACTGCACTTTGAGATAAGGCCTGTGAGAATTGATAGTGCTTTACTTCTTTATAAATATGAAATTATTTTTCTGCTAACGTTATATGTCACGTTTTTATTGATATTCAAAGTCCAAAAATGACACATTTTAAGCAAGGCTTGATATTTTTTAATCGCACTGTATGTGAGCAAATTGAAGTCAATAAGATTATGAAGAAGTATGGTATTTAGCGGATAAAATGATATAAAATTGCATGTCAGGCAATTCAAAACATTTAAAAAATTCACATGAAAAATTAACTATTTATGATGGATATTTGGCGCATTTGGCTCAAATTTAGACGAGTTGGCTAGATTAGTTTCAAGTACTTACTCCATTATCGCCAACGATTGAAGTTTCTTTTACACTTCTTTTTTTTTAAATATTATCTCATAAGGAAAAGAAACACATGAATATATAAGCATGCATACATGAGAATAAATGAAATGTACGAATATATGAGTACTCATATATGAGATGTCCTGTACGAAACTTAATGGGAAGCTATTTGAAAATGCATTTATTGTAATTAGAAAAAATGTGAACAAAATCATATGAAATTTACTTTATTCCATGAGCTTATGTAACCACACTTTTGGATTGAGTATTGAATTACGCTTTTAATTTAAAAATGACAAAAATCAAACTCTATTGTTTAGGAAAATCGTGAAAGTTATGAAAAAAAGAGTGAAGCAATGTAATTCGTCACTTGTGGGTTAAAAGTGTCATATATAGGTTTGGAGACTGAAATAAATTCCTTTTGACAGTAGGGTCAAATTTGCTCGAAGCTTCTTTTAACTATATTAACAATTTTCCTGTAAATTCCCCATTCATTGATATTATTGGCGTTATTGTATATGAATGTGTTCTAGCAAAATCAAACCCTATTAAAGAAAATGTCTGTTTTTCACCTTTATGCGATAGCTGCCTTTGGTTTGGAAGAAAATAATTAAAACCACTTTGATCAGAGTTAAAAATCTGTGTTGGGAGATGATATTAACAATAAAATTTCTCGTATGCATGACAAACTCCATGACATTATCTTCTGCGTTCTTCATATTGTAGGAGAATATTTTAGCAATATAGTTTGTCACTTTCCGCGCAACTGTTCGATTTTCGCTCTTAAAATTATTTATTAAACTATCTGAATATTTAAAATATTCAAATTCTAATTCCCGGGATTTTGGGATCGCCCACTACTTCAAATCTATATCATGAACAGGTAAATAATTTTCCCTAGCTTTTGTATATTTGTTTAATGTTTATTTTTTATTATTCGATACTTTTCTACATTCGTATCCATATTTCATACATAATGCATAAGGATGTTAAGGTATTATTACCCTCCGCAGGGATAACACAATTGCCAAATATGGTCAACACAAGAAAGCCTCCGGGGCGAGATTTTTGTGAGTTTTCGTGGGGGAATTTATTATACAATAATTTTTGCCACCCACGTATTAATTAGCTCAAACTAGAGCTTATTGATTTTGGAGAAAAAGAGACGCTTTCCCCATCCTGGATTCGAACCAGGGTCCCTCCACAACCGGGAGGCTCGACCATAGGATGAATATGTAAGCAACGCCTTCTTCTCCTCCGTATGTAAAGGTGTTAAGGTATTATTACCCTCCGCAGGGATAACACAATTGCCAAATATGGTCAACACAAGAAAGCCTCCGGGGCGAGAATTTTGTGAGTTTTCGTGGGGGAAATTTATTATACTATAATTTTTGCCACCCACGTTTTAATTACAGCTCAAACTAGAGCTTATGTAATTTTGGAGAAAAAGAGACGCTTTCCCCATCCTGGATTCGAACCAGGGTCCCTCCGTTTAGCCCGGAGTGTCTTGGACCGCTAGACGAATGAGGACAGGAAACAACGCTCTCTTTCTCCGTATGTAAAGATGTTAAGGTATTATTACCCTCCGCAGGGATAACACAATTGCCAAATATGGTCAACACAAGAAAGCCTCCGGGGCGAGATTTTTGTGAGTTTTCGTGGGGGAATTTATTATACAATAATTTTTGCAAAATTATTAAAATAATTAATTAAAAAAAAATTATTGTATAATAATGCATAAACTTGGAAATATAAACAGAATATTTTACTTTCAGCTATCTCCTGTTTGTTTTTTGAGATTTGTTTTTTCGGCAACTATCAAAATACTAAACAATTATTTGCATTATTTCCGAAGCGAGTTGCTTAGCCAAATGATCGTCTTTTACAGTACAGTTATAATATTCGTCACCGACTAATATCACTTTCTTCGTTGATACGGAAATCACAATCGTCTTCAAAATCTAAACTGATATTTTCATTGACATTGTTACTTACTATAAATTATGTTTTCGATTTTTAACAATAGTTCTCAATTTTTCTCGAGTTCTTGGTTAGCTATTACCGACGGTAGCCTATCGCATTCATTTGCAACCAAATTCAAAACGGATTGAATTATGTTCACTATATTTTTCATTTTCTCACAATGGCACATTTGAAGAATTAGATTGTTGGTACACATGCGGACGAGTCTATACAGCCACAAACAAAACCTTCGCCAACCCTTTTAAATTGCAGCCAAATTCACCAAATATCCACGATAAAGGTTTATTTTCCGCATTAATTGTTTTACATATTTTGTATTAACAGACGCACATTTTTTTTATTTTTATCTGTTAAATACGATAATCCTTCATAATCTCACCAACTTCAAAACTGTTTTTGCTCACATACAGTGCGATTAAAAAATACCAAACCTGGAGTAAAGAGTGTTAGTTTTTGAATTTGAATATTAATAAAAAATAGGCTGACGATAACTTGCAATCTACATCACCCCGTTAAGAACTAATGTAAGTGTTGCCTTATTTAAACCCGATAATGACTATCCACACACGGCAAATGCTTCATAAAGCATTTATCAGCCACCAACGGGCTACCCTGGCCTGTTAGATCTCCAGATTTATTCCCAATAGAAAATGTCCGGGACACCATGGGATCTCATACACAAGGTCGGACATCACCACCGAAGATAACAGCAGATCTTCTACAACAGGACGAAGAAGCTTGACAAGCAGACACTAAAACTCTATATATTATAGTATTTGTATAACTCAGCGCCGAGCGAGTAGCCTCAACAAGTAGCGAAATGTATTGCTAATAAAGGAAATGTTATACGTAAAAATTCCGACACCCACGTTTATTAGCTCAAGCTAGAGCTTTTTTTTCTTTACAGGGAAAAAGCAGGCATTCTCTCTGACCTATATTCGAATTAGGGCCTCTCTGCTGAGAAGAGCTCCTTAACAGCTAGGCCATCGAGGACGGGGAACGAAGCTCCCTTTCTTCGTGTATATATATATATAGGTTATAAGATATTATTACCCTACTCATGGTCAACATAATTCGCACGTAGTGATCAACACAAAAAGGCCTCCAGGGCGAGGTTTTTTTTTTGGAAAAAAACACAAAAACACAGAAAAAATACACAAAAAAAAACCGTCGCTCCAGAGACTTTTCTATATTGACCACTACATGGCAATTATGTTGTCCCTGAGAAGGGTAATAATATCTTATAATCTATATATAAGCGGAGAAAAGGAGCTTCCTTCCCGTCCTCGATGACCTAGCTGTTAAGGGCACTCCGGGCTCAACGGAGAGACCCTATTTCGAATCTAGGTCGGGGACGATGCCCCTTTCTCTCCTATAGCAAAAAGCTCTAGCTTGAGCTAATAAACGTAGGTGTCGAAATTTTCACGTCTTATTATCCCCCACAAAAGAAAAAACGTAAAAAACTCGACCCGGAGGCTTTTCTGTGCTTACCACTAAGTGGCAATTGCGTTATCTCTGAGAAAAGTAATAGCTTTTCCAAAATAGTATAACCACAGAGATCTTACAATACAATAGAGTAGTCATCACGTGACTCCGTAACTGGTTTAACAGTGTGGGGTTTAAAAAAGTCAAGGCGCCATGTTGTGAAGGGAAGCAATCGTGAATTCTATGTTAAAGCACATATTAATAATGGTTAACACTTGTTCAAGTTTGAATTGTGAAAACCGAAACAATGTGGAAAATCGTTCACTCGGTATTTCTTTTCACAAGTAAGCTAAATGTTTAGAAATATCTTAGGTTGATTTGAGAATTTTCGTTATATTTGCCCTTCCCAAGTAGCAATGCAAACGTTGAAAAACGATGTACGTCCTATCAATATATCCGGCTGTATACAAATAAATACAAATATTTGTGATAAATTTTAATATAAATTCATTGTATAGACTATATAAATTCATTTAATTATACCACTAAGTGAAAAGAAGATAAATGTTCTGATCAAACATAAAGACATGAAATTTGTGGTTGGTTATAGTTACACATAAATATTACGAAAAACGTGAGATAAAATTTAAAAACAAAAATTAGATAGCATTGCAAAGGTCTACGAGCATAATCTCCTTCATAAAGTACTCTGTGGTTTGAACTTATAGCAGCGTCGTATCCAGAATATTCGCAATGAGGGGGGGGGGCTCAGTGTTACAAGGAATTTTTGGTGAAAAAAATGGCCAGGAGCCATATTAATTACCTTTTTTTCGTGGGTATGTGTTCATTTATCATTATTAAATTACTAATAATTCTACAGTGCAAGATACTTAAATAATTAAAAATAGTAGTAGAATTTGTTTATACAATTTTACAATGGCCAACCCTTATCATCAACGGAAAAAACATCATTTTAGTAATATGTTGAAAAATAACCCCATTGTGCAAAAATTGCTTGCCCTCTGTCCACTATTTGATATACAGACGTCTTTTTCCCTTTAGTCACCTTTAAAACCTCATCGGCTTTGTAGACTAGATTCTTATGATAGAATAAAGTTCTGTCTTAATGTTGACTGAACTTCTCCAAGGTCTTCTTCCAATTATTAAACTCTTTTGAAGAAAGCTGACCTGTGACTTGCCAACACAATAAACTTTATAACGTGCATAGTCTACTGATGTTAACGAATTTAACTAATAACCTATATAGCCTATTTATTTTGACCACCATTTAGAAGCTTCTTGTGTGTTATGGGAAATATAATGTCACACACACACAAAATGTCAAATGACCAAATACTTTGGGAAAGTATATAAGCGCCGCTGAAAATTCATTTCTTGGTGCTTTGTACTTATAGGTGTAGGCAGAAAGTTCATAAGGGGGTTATAGGCTTAATGAGGAGGGGTTACAGAGCTACAACTCATATATTCCTATGTTAAATATACAAAATTTCATTGCGATGGGGGTTACAAGCCCCACTGGCTACGGCTATGCTTGCACTGTATTTTTTTTATTTCGGCTCTAGACCACAGCCCAGCTCGCACCATTATTTCTGTAACAAACCTTTCCGAACTTCAAGACATGTTCAAAGTACGAAATGCATAACTGAAGGAGATTGAGAAAAAAATACTTGGATAAGTGAGCAAACATATTCACAAGAATCGAAGATGTGGCTGTCAAAATAAAAATGGGCTGCGCATATGACCAGTGCTGTCCTGAAGAAAATTATTGAGAGTTTGCGGTGCTGTCTTAATTAAAGAGTATTGAAATTGCGGGGTTACTGGACTTGGAGACGCCATCGCGCCGCGCTGACTGGCATTTGACTGGTCGTCTATCGTCTGTCTAATATAGCCTAAGGTGGCATTTGCCACAAGTGGTGTAGCGTGGGCGGGGGGTGAAACCGGAGCGAAACCGCAAAGGCAAAACAAAACGGGTTTTAGTGGGTGAAACAATTAATTGCCCCCTGGCGCTGGCAACATACGCTACGCCGCTGGTTGCCATATTCATTGATTTTTCATTCCTCTCCTGGTCGTACCCAGTATAGTGTTTTGAGGCCTTGAGTTTAGGGGGGTTTCCTCATTTGTTTCCATTCAAGTTTGTAAATGACTAGAAAAAAAAAAGGCTGAACTTTGTTGAAAGTTGTCCAAAAACCAGCAAATACGAAAACTTTTTTGAGACCTTGAGAGCACGCGGCGCGTACTCTGTATTTTTCAAAATTTCTTGAGAGTACGCGGCGCACACAGCGCGTACCCTTTAGGGACAGCTCTGCACAAGACAAGAACTTATCAACAGTGAACATTCAAAATTATCAAGAGAATATCAAAGGCTGAGGAAATGTCTGCAAGCAGCTATATGGAATTTTAGCTGTGTAAATCTCCCCACTTCATTTATGAACTTTCTGCTTACACTACTGGAATGAGTATACATGGATCATAATTTACAATAAAATTGGAATAGTTAATGTGTCATTTATAATAATTGTAATTAAAACAGTACAATAAACATATAATTAAAGATAACAGAATTACGCTGTAATATACAATGTAAGAATTATACTATAATATTCAATGCAAGAATGCATCTATAAAAATAATTCAAGACTTCTGTAATTTGTAAATTGTACAACACCATAGTTGAAGATTATAACATAAAGAGTATAATGTAATCCATAATTTGCAATTAAATCACGCGATTATTTACAATAAATATAATAATCACAAAACTGTAAAAAAATCACTTACAATTAAAAGTTGCAAAATTATTATAAAATAAAGGAATTCATTTACAATCGGTTTTTTGGAATTTCCAAATTTATAATTTGTATAATACCGTAGTGAAAGATCGCCCGAAAATGCTTATTTTTTTTATATCACAGGTGGCATAAAAGACTTTCACTGAATATGCCCAAATAAATATTCAGTGATTTTTTGCAAATTTATAAATACCCAAGGTTTATTTTATGTGAATTTATCCACACAATAAGACACTGATTTTTTACGATTTTTCCTATTGATGTAGGTTCATTTATGTTACTTAAATACGGTCTTTCAAGCTAAAATAAAAAATATATATCTGCCCTTGGAAATTACCGAGTTGGCAACCCTATTCTGCCCTCACTGACATGTCTTCTGTGAATCAGTTACGGGGTCACGTGATGACCGCTCAAGTGTATTATAAGATCTCTGTGAGTATAACCAAGTAAGCAATTCTTTTAACTAAAACTGTGATCTTTCGCTTTAAAAATATTATTGTATCTTAGTACTAACTAATTAGTTTAATTGATTAACTTCAGATGAATCTCACTTTCCTTCCTTTTCTGAAAAACGGAAACAAACAAGAAAACGAAGAGAAATTTGTGATTATTTTTAACCAATAATTCGGTCATTAATTAACAGTTATTATCAAATAATTTATCAAGGGAAACAAGAATTAATTAATAAGGCGATGTTAATTTTTTTTTGAATAAAGGTTTTATTGGAAGTTTTAACATATTTACTTATTTAAATATTTTAACCATTTCTTTGAGCTTTTCTAACGCCAGCTTAAAAAAACATATTTATTCATATAACAAGTTCATAAGTTTTAACGTTGAATTAATAAAAAATTAATCTGTTTACCGAGCAAATTAATAAGCTCCAATTAGTTATAAAAAGTAATTAAAATTTTTTGTCACTTACCATTTGAACATCGTCAATTTTGCTAATACTTCGAATGTAAATATTGACACGAACGATGGCGGGACCATCTACAAAATAAGCAATAAATATAGTAAATAAAATAAATTTAATAAAAATATTTTTTCCCACGATGTTTAAAACATAAAAAACTTGGAAACGTGCGAGTTAAATTCATGTCTTATTTTTATAATTCATGGCAGGCGTCAAAACACCACTCTTGGAAGTAATTTCAGCGCTTTATATTTACAAACGTGAGGTATATCACTGCAAAAGCAGACTAAGGTAGCCCGTTGTTGATATCAGTGTGGCTGCATGTGTATGTGATATCCAGTGTAGCTGCGTGTATGTGATATCAGTGTAGCTGCGGTTAGATTCCATGAAAATTTCCTAACCAATAGACACAGCCAATACCAATAGAAGATAAATGCTAATAGAAATACCGACACACGTTTTCGTTTCACACGTAATTAATATATAGTATATATATATGATATATAGTCATAATTCGTTAATGTGTACTATATTATTATTATTATATGTACATATATGTCTAGTATATGTAAACTAATTGCAGGGTCGGCAACGTTTTATAAGTAATGTGCTACAGTAATTCTGCAATCTCCTTTGTCGTGGCAGCGCCTCCTCTGGCAAATTGTGAGATGTTTAGTTTTATTGTTTAACTATGAAAATATAAGTTATAGTAGTGGTTAATTGAGGAATGAATGAAATGAATAATTATTTAGTAAAGGGCACTTATTAATGATTAATTGATTTAGTATACAATGGTGGCACCACCCACGTATATATTACTGCTCAAACTAGAGCTTTGTTCGTTTTGGAGAAAAGAGATGCTTTCCCCCTGGATTCAGACAGGGTCCCTCCATTAGCCGGAAGTCTTAGACCGCCAGACCTTGAATGAGGACAGGAAACAACGCTCTCTTTCTCCGTATGCGTCTTAAATTTTATCCTCCGGGGATAACTGGTGCCAAATATAGTCAGCACAGAAAAGCCTCCGGGGCGAGTTTTCGTGGGAAATTTATTATAATAATTTCTGCCACCCACGTATAGATTATAGCTCAAACTAGAGCTTTATTCGTTTTGGATTCGTTTCGTTATCCCTGCGGAGGTAATACTACCTTACATGCATACGGAGAAAGAAAGCGTTCATCCTCATTCATCTGTGTACTCGAAAGACTAAACAGAGGACCAGTTCAAGATTTCTCAAAACTCTGGTTGAACTTATCTCGATGTGGAAAAAATCATTAATAAATTCCCGAACTACAAAAGATCCTCACGCCCCGGAGACTTTTCTGTGTTGACCATATTTGGCAATTGTGTTATTTCTGCGGATTGTAATAATACCTTACATCTTTAATTGATTTAGGGAATAAAAATACTCTTAGTAAGTTAATCCTTTACAATGGGTTTTATTTTAAAATAAATAAAATGATCCTTTGGAATTTTAGCAAATAAATTCAGAATTTTGTTTTTGCTTGAAAATCATTCCGTGTGCTGTAGGTTACAGAACACTGGCCTAGGACATAATTTTATGACATGGATATGAATTGAAGAATACATATAAAAATTATTATAATACAACGAATATATTTAATTAAGGAAGTAAAACACTTTACAAAACACTTTTTGATATGGGACGAGAAAGGAATTCCGGTACGAGTAAAGGTAATCCAACTATCACGACCAAAGAAGCAGAAACTTGCTTTTTATTAATAGGTATTTCGTTTCAGACACTGCTCAACATTGAAATTGCAACATCAAGAAGAAAAGGTCTCATAAATGTGAAATTATCATGATTGATAGCTATGTCGACCATATGTAAATGATCAAAAATTGAAAATAAAACATTCAAATCATCTCGATTTATTCAGTGTGGAATATAACCGATATTAGCCTAAATACATGCTTTAGAACTATCAATAAGGATATTAATCACATTTATCATTGTCTGATGAATGTTCTGACACTCAGCAAGCACTTGGTCACGTAAATTATGGAGATTGATTGCTGGTACTCCCCTTTGCAATTGTTGATCAATAATGTCCCATATGTGCCCGATGGAAGAGGTCAGGGGACCCTGCAGGCCACAATAGAATGTCAGTTCCATGCAAGAAATTCACAATAACACGAGCAACAAGCGGCCTAGCATTGTCGTGCTGAAAAACGGTTCCTGGGACACACTATAGGAATGGTTGTATCATTGGCTCCACGACCGAATCAACGTAACGCTGAGCTGTCAATGTACTAGGAAGGAAGGCTAAAGGGGTCCGCCGAACATAATGCCGCCCCATACCATTATTCCAGGAGTAGGGCTGGTTTGGCATTCTCTCTTGAAGGCTTGTTGATGACATTGGCTAGGTGGTCTCCAGACCAATCTCCGACCATCACCTCGTCTAAGACAGAATCAAGATATCATTTAAAAGAGGATAGTTATCCATTCTATCCTCCATTGCTGCCTGGACGTACATCATGATAGTCTTTGTGAGTGGTGGTTTGAGGTCAATGGAACACTTGTCGCTGGACGTGTGGCTCGTAGCCCAATATCGTGCAAGTGCCTTTTGATGGTTTTATTAGACATAGCCGAACCTCCTGAGCTTGGTATATGGCATTGAAGTTTCGCGGTAGAGCAAGGATCACTTTGCGCCATTCTTCGAATCCGATGATCCAAGCGGGCAGATATTAAGTCTCTGGCCACCATTTTGCTGTCATCCGAGTTCGCCGCTATTCTCGCAACCACCGGGATACGCAAGGTTGAACAGTGCTGACATATTTGCCTAAACGCATAGCGATCTGCCAGAGTGATAAACCCACGTCTTTGAGTTCAAGGATTTTGTCCCTTTCTGTTTGCGATAGGTGATGATAACTGGCACGTTGTCGAAAACGGGGCAATCCACAATCAAACTGCAAGACTTCATCCGATTTCTAAATTCTCTTGTAGCAGAAAAAAAAATTGTAATCGACCAGGCTTTTATACCATTTAAGCCCCTCTCATAAGTCGCTTATTGTAGCTAGGCGCTTGAAAATTCGATCATTTGTATGGCTTAGCTACAACTCTACTAATTTGCATAACCTTATAACCTTTCCTTCTTGGTGTTGCAATTTCAATGTTAAACAGTGTATATACATTTCTTTTTATATATGAAGATTTAATTATTTATATCTCAGTACTTTAGAATACTTGTTTATTTGTATTAATTGCCGCAAGAACAGCCATGGTCATGTTTATTTGAGTTTCTACGGCGTTCAGGCAACAAAAGTCACACCGCATCGTTTCCACTGTACCACAGCAGGGCCCATACTTGAACTGAATGAAGCCCTAATTTCTTACAAAAATAAGTGTTTCAGAGTCTTTGTGATGTGAGCTATAGCAATATATTAGAGAAATAATAAGAAGAAGAAGAAAAAGAAGAAGAAAGGAGGAGAAGATGATGATGATGAAGATAAAAAAGTAAAAAATAATTCTCGACAAATTAAAAATTAAAAACGATAAACCCATTAATAGGAGAAAGTGTTTCCATGCACAAATTTCTCGATGAAATCCTCCGCTCTACTCACTGAGTTATTAGCCATAAATAGTGGATTTAGATTGAATAAAAAACAAAAAATATATTTAAGAAGGTTTTTTTAAATTTTATTAGCCTTTTGCCATTTAGTAACGAAAATAGAGCAGTATAATCAATAATTTAAATTTGTTGCATTGCTTCAATCTTCATCTTCTATTTTTTTCTTACTTGACCCAGTAACCTTAGCCTTCAGCAAGCCTTCCAAGATAGCAACGAATGCTGTTGCTCTCGAGGGAAAAGTAAAAAGGGATTTCATTTTTTTTTACGTTTCCAAAAACTTAAGTAATACGGTTTCCTGAAGCTGGTGATGCCATTTTTGGAACATGGCATAAACAATAAAAGAAGCTATGCAAAATGCTTTTATACATGTTTTCAAAATAAACTCGGGCTCCTATTTTCAGAATGGATTTCCAGAATAACTATGTTGACTTATGGAAAAGATTCTTCTAGAATCCTCCAGAAGCACAACAAGGAACTTCTTTAAATCCAGTTTACGAAACAGAGTGCCTAAAATACATTTTCGTTTACAGAACTCATCCCTGATAGAGGTTGTCAGATGGAACATTGGCTTATTTCTTTAATTTCTTGAAAACTCTCTTCTTTATCTCTTTATTTTCGTCTCTCTCTCTCTCTCTCTCTCTTTGATCTCTTTATAAAAATCCTTTCTCGTAAGTCAGTGTTTCTCAAAGTGCGTTCAGTGGAACCTTATGTTTCCACGATGACTCTCCAGGGTTGCCGCAAGCAAATTATAAAACTTCGCCAAAATTTACAGGAAATTTAAAAACTTCGTAATTTTCTGAAAAATTGACTAGTTTCTCTCATTTCTTAAAAATCTTCTTCTTTATCTCTTTCTTTTCGTCTCTCTCTCTCACTCTTTTTATGATCTCATTATAAAGACCCATTTTCATAAAGCAGTGTTCCTCAAAATGAAACCTCAGCGTTCCACTTGCGGAAACTCCAGGGGTTCCTCAAGCAAATTGTAAGACATGGCCAAAATTTACAAGAAACCATGTAAATTCTGTAATTCTCCCTCGTGACGATCTGCAACAACAGGAAAACGTAATCTATCTTTTTTAATCGCTGGTTGTATTTTTATGGCACAAGGACAATTTTTCACCAATCTACCTTTTTAAACCTGTTTATTGTGTATATTTGCGTTGGTATTCGATCAGTGATAAGTAATAGCTTTCCTTAAATAGCATTTGTAAAGGGGTGCCGTTATTAGGCATGTGGTAAGAAAAGGGTCCGTGGGACTTAGGAGCATGCAGAAAGCTCATATGGGGTTACAGACAGAGCCGGTTAAGTAGGGGATGTCGTGGAAGGTGCAGGGTAAGAAGGGCGCAAAAATGGATGAAATAATTCACAGGGGAGAATAATTCCGTGGCTTGAGGGACGCAATTTGGAAGGTTCTACTAGGCGCAA
>QLNU02003225.1:1196139-1209585 GCA_006491805.2 Dysdera silvatica | reverse complement strand
GGACTTTCACGAACTCTTCATTCTGCCTTCACTTGACAAAGGGAGCAGTTGGCTCCCGAAACGTCGTGTTTTTAAACCTTACGCCAGTGTCGAAATAACTGTTTGTTATGGAATCTCCTGGTGAAACTCTGTATTGTTTCGTTATATAGGTAGGCAAAATTATTATGTAGGTAGACAAAATTAGTATATAGGTAAACAAGGTTATTATATAGGTAGACAAAGTTATTATATAAGTGGACAAAATTTTTATATAGGTAGACAAAATTATTATATAAGTAGGTCACGTAAGAAACATTTCAAACCTGACATTGTATGTTACTCGATATTGTACAAGTTTATGTGGTCCTAATAACGAACATCTTATGTCGACACAGATATTGAACCGACATTCGTTTTGCATATGTACAATTAAACTACAGAATACCCTTTTCAATTTAATTTAACGACAGCCACGTTTAGTAATAAAACAACTGAAAACACAACAAATAAACATCGTTGAAATGGTGTAATTAAACGTTTACAGACGTAAGCAGATAATTTCACAAAAATTATCCAGGTGTGCATCGCAATTTTCTCAAATGAGGCCCATGAAAATCCCAAAAAATAATAATACTTCTTGCTCATTAATTTGTAAAAACGACGCTCAGTCAGTTCTTAAGTTATTACAAGTTTTCCACGTCCCTCTGCTAAAGATATACAACAACTGAACTCTATGAAATAAGCATAATTCAGAAATATGAAAATTTACCCTCTCTCTTGTCAACATCACCGCATTCTGGAAGAGAATCTCGGAACAAGCTTCGGCTTTATATTCTCTTCCATTTCTAACCTCAAAACTTAAAATAATTTAATATAGATCTTCTCTTACATTTCTATAATTTTTATACTGCTCAAGCTATGTATCACGAAATATTGTATATCGGGTTGAACATATTATTATTATTATTGCTATTACTTACAGTACCTTTTTTTTCAATATTATCGCGTTTAGAATACCTTATTTTTCAGTTTTCCGCTGCTTCTCCACAATATATGTCGCCACGAGATGCATGCCTTGTATGTATAATCGAAAATCCAATCTTGGTAACGTTTTATATGAAAACAACCGTCTGTTTTCAGAAACGATTCGATCATGATGGATAAATGGGATTAAGATCGAGTCGTGTCTGAAGACAGGTAAGACTTGACCATAATAGATACATGAAATTATTGATTACATACAAAAAAACTCAAACAAACATCCGTCCATAAAAACTGATAAAATAAAGGAAAAGGTCGCAAAATATTATATAAGAAATGCAGTAAAATAATCAGAAAGTACGAAACAAATGGAATAAATGGAATTATATTAGTATAAGGAATACAGCGAAAACGAACGAACATGATATACTTTCCCAATAACGACTTTCAAAGGAGAAAAAGCGCCATTGAATGCAACAAGATGCTAACCGGAATGTGCTTTCTATGAAGAATTTTCCAGACCCAAATAATACCGTCGGTAAATAGAAATATAGTTTCACCTCCCAGAAGGGATACCTCCTAATAAGGGACATCTCTATTTAAAGGACGATTCCTCTGGTTCACTAGCATATGTACCTCCGTAGAATGGACACCTTTATTTAAGGGACAAAATGTCCGGTACCATGAGTGTCCTGTATTGGGAGGTAACGCTCTAGTTGTTAATTGAAACGACCTTATTGAGAGAATTCACTGAAAAAAGACAAAAAAAATTCTGGAAGTTGATTGGGAGAGAGTATTCATATTGGAAATCATAAATGAGGGCGATAGTAGAAATTACATTTACGAGTAAATATAACATGCAATGTGTGAGGACGGAGCATTCGTCTTCGTAATCCATATTCTGTATAAACAGTTGATCAGTGGACTTTTTGGGTGCATGGATTAGGAATCTTTTAAAGCACCTATTTGAGTAGGTATCTTAAGTAGGTTAATTAGTGGTACAGTGTTACCTCGCGTAAAGGACACCTCTGAAGATGGCACACCTCTGTTTAAAGAACAAAATGTCCTGTTCCGTGAGTGCCCCTTATTAGAAGGTAAGACTGTATATAAAAATTGGTGAGTTTAGTAAATCATGTCAACCATGAGCGCCCATATAAGTACTTCTAAAGGGGGCTGAGAAAATTAAAAAGAATTTCTAGGGTTTCCTGGGGGGCTGGGGAGGTAAAAAGAATTTCAGAGGCGGCTGAAAACATTATTACCTCTTTCTCAAAGCTATCGAGAATTTTAGTGAATGTACAAGATTCCAAAATGCTACAAAAATAATTGATACTGCTTGACAATTAGTAATGAGCTAAAAAGTACCTTATTTTAAAATGTGACTGTAAAACTTTTGAAAGTAAATGCATAGCAGGTTCGGGCAAATAAAATTTTTAAACGATTGGGGGGCTCGAGCCCACCTTGCCCCCCATATTATTCTTCAACCCTATTTAAAACTATTCTTGCTTATTTCAACTCAATACTATGTTAAACAACAATATAAATCAACGTTTATTGGCGTAGTGATACCAGCGCCGATGTTATGGCGTGATTAGATGGTGAAACGTTCGAAAGAAAATAAATATTTCTGCGTTCGGTGGGACCACCATCTAATCACGCCATAACATCGGCGCTACGCCAATAAACGTTGATTTATATTGCTGTTTAATTTAATCTGCGTAGTGTTCGATTTATTTAAATTAAATCAATACTATATCTTTATATTCCTAACGTGCTTTCCTTTTATATAAGAGTTTATAATAGTGGAATTTTAAAAATATATTGAATGTTTAATTAAATTAAAAATAAACTAATTGGAAACGTTATTTAAATAAATCGAACACTACGCAGATTAAATTAAACAACAATATAAATCAACGTTTATTGGCGTAGTGATACCAGATATCTACCAAATATACCTGGTATCACTACACCAATAAACGTTGTTTTATGTTTGTTGTTTAATGGAAACGTTATATTTAAAAATTGGCGAGATATTGGAGCGTAAAATTGGTACAGCTTGGCGAGAAATTTGACAAAACAGTGGCGGAAAATGTTATAAAAATATTACGAATTAACATGATTCATTGAATGGACTTAAACTTAACAAAAAAGCTTTTATAGTTTTTACCAAGTCTAAATAACTGTCTAATTAGTAGTGTGGGTGGACCCCTGTACAAAACTGAGACAAAGAATTTTTACCATGCAAAGAAAATAAAAAATTTTTAGAAGGAGCAAATGAAGAAATGAGAAAATCGAACCATAAAATTGAATCAAAACAAAATTTGTGCCAGGGTATGACTATATGAATCCTGATAGATACTCATGATTGACGATCATTATAAATCATGATTCGTGAGCAAAACAGTTGTTTTGTGAAGAAAAAACAAACAACAAAATGAAATAAAGCTTGTATTCATAAAAATCTAAAATCAAAAGCAGAAACTTCATTTATTTTTTTATAATTAATATATTAATCTTAAATTACTTTCCTATATCAAAGATTCATTAGAGAACATAACAAAAGAATTTTTTACACTTAAATATCGCATAGTAAAATAAAAATACAACCAATATTAAATAAGAATACAGAACAAAACTTTTCCAATTAAGTTGCGACTTGAGTCCGATCGCGAGTTAAAAAGGTCACTAAACAAATTCTGAAACATATAATTATTTTAATCCAAATCTTTTTTAGCATATAAGAAATTAAATAGCATTTGTTGATGTTAGCATTTTCCTTAATCAAAATAATTTGAGATTAGAATTAATCTGAAACACAAAAACCATATTCCCCCATTTAATAGCCAAGATCTTTGCAAAACACTTCGCTTCTCTCCCTTAAAGTTCTTTATTAAAAAATTTCCATATCTGCATCTTAATATTTCCATAAATTAAACGAAGTGCCCAGAAAACAAATTTTGGATATCCTATTAACGTAGTACCGTTTACAAGATTTAGAAAAACTTCGAGTGAAAATGCAATTTACGACATTCAAAAATAAAAATTTCGGGATAATTGCTCAAAAAATGGGCATTTTGATTCAGTGTTAGGGAACTGCACTTTCTCAAATAAAAGGAAAATAAAACGGATAGAAAATCCATCAAAACTCTATCCTCAAGTTTTTCTTTTCCTTCGATAACCCATCTTAGACTTTAACTAATGATTGATTAGCTTTTATTTACAGTAACAAAGTTTCTTAGTTGGAGTTTTCAATATATGATATGTCTTTGACGAGCAATTTAGTTAAAAGTGAAACACTTAATATTTAGCTTCACAGAAAGCAACGACTCTACACTCTTAAATTAATATGCGGATAACTGACGTTGTTATTAAATTTGTTGAACCAGAAAAATATATCCACTAAGAATTCCACGTTTCTAACTTATATAATTAATCATCTACTTATATAATTAATATAATCACTTATATAATAAATATTATTTTGGTATAGAATTGTTTATATTTGTTTGAAATTTATTCTTTCTAAATCGTCTTCCTGTATGTCGGAAGACAAGTATCTATTTTGTGTTAATACTTGGGTACTAACAGAAACACACCATGCTGGGGGTCTTCCTTCAAAAGTCCCCTCCATAATACAATTTTTATTGTATTTTTTGTTCGAAAACTGAAGGTCTTTTGTGATTGGCATTTTATCTTTATCATCATTGCTAATTAAATTTCTCATTGATCTTGCATCATTATGGATTGGATAATGACTTTAATAATTAGAATTAAATTAGAAATTATTAAAAACTATAAAACTATAAATAAATATAAAAATACAAAAATACATTCCAAATTGTTAATTATTCATTTACTTCCATCATTATTTTATAACTTATTGGAATAGTAATGCTTTGCGCCTATTATATTTGTTATTTTTATTAAAAAATTTACAAAATCTAAGGAGTAGTAATAAATATTTAATAAATTTCAAAATTCCTTTTATTTAAATTATATATATATATTTGTTTAATTGAAAAAATGTTATGGGGATTATTTAATATATGCTAATAAATCTAATTAAGCTATTAACGTAGATTTTGGCGCAAAAGGTCTGCCGACAATCAACGTAACATATTATAAAATTATTCTAACACATTGCACATAAATAAATGCATCTTAAAAATCAGTATAAAAATATGAAAAAGCGAACTTTTCTTAAAATCACAACCAATAATAATAAAATTATGCATGATCATTTAACATATTTCATAATTTTTTTAATAATACAGCATGATTCTTCACCACGCTCCTACGATAAGCATCGTGGTGAACAGAGCAGGCGGCAACGTTAAAAGAAAAGGGAAAAAATACATGCTTCTGTTCTGGGCATCTCAGAAAAACCTGGCTTGTAACTCGGCAATGCGGATGTGATACGGTTCCCTGATGAAGAATCATGTCCGTATTGCTAAATATTATGTAAAATGCATTAAATTATTGTGCAGAGTTTTATTATTAATGGTTGTGCTTTTACGAAAATTTTCGCTTTGTCATATTTTTATAGTGATTTTTACGATGACTTTTACGATGTATTTAGTTAAAATCAATTTATTAGAACATTTATATATATATATATATATATATATATATATATATATATATATTGTTATGCCTTTAAATAAAAGTTAAAGCCCTTAAACCAAATTAAATTAATTAAGATCCAATAGTATTAAATATTTCGTTTTTCCAATGTATTTAAATATATAATAGCAGCTAGCTTGAAAGTCTTGTACACGCGCTCAATATGTAATAACCAAAGCATTGAACTTATGGCGTACATGGTCCATATGGATCTATAAAAGATTTCATTGGCTCCCGTAACATCTCTTCCCATTGGTTAAAAATCCCAATAATTTTGTCCCATTGGATAAAGTTTCGGATGTATCGAAACTATAAATAAGAAATATACAACAAACTCAAGGAGAATGCCTTTAAATCTGGTCTGGAACTGACTGTAAGCGCGGCCGGGCATAGCTCGAAATGACCTCTTACGTTATTAAATGAAATATCTGTATAACCTTTTAATTCATGTGAATAAATTTTTGGTGTTTAAAGGGTGCATATTCCTCTCAACTTAACAATGGATAAAATGAATCTCATCACCATGAAGTTAATTATGATGGTGGACAGCCCACAAAATGTAAGTACTTTACATTTATATTCCGCTCAAGGAACTGTTTAAGTGGGAATGAAAGAACCCACCTATCTTTAAAGGGAAGATAGGACATATATATATATTTGAAAACACATTTATAGAATAAATATATAGAAACAACTTTTTAAATGGTATAAAAACAAGAATGTGAAATATGAAATATAACACCACTGTGAAATTGCGCATGATGCTGCAAGATTTCAACAAAGAACTGCTTTGATCTCATTACGTACAAACTCAAATTGCAGAAGCTAGATATCGAGAGCATCAAAGAGAATAAAGTTAAAAATAAAGAATTTTTAACTGTCACCTTTATGAACAAAATTTTTGATAAATTAAAAATTAAAAATATGGTTCATAATTATATGGAAGATTTCCCTCTCAAAGAAACTTGTAACATTATTACCTCTTTCAGATATATTAAATCTCTTAAAAGTCTTGTTTGTAATTACAATAAATTTAGTAAAAATATGTTCAATGATAGCCGAAGTGACATATGTCATTGCAAAGAAAGTAATTTCGCCAAATATGTCGACAAAAATCACCAACATATCATTACCGGTGATATAAACATCATTAATAACTGTTGTGTTATAAAGCTTTTATCTAAAGGGGCCAAATTTAGACCTAGTGCCAGGCACAGTAAAAATTTCATTTTAAATAACTTCAAAAACAAAATTAATTTATTCGTTTTAAAAATGGCGTACAAATGCAATTATCCCGTTGAAGGTTTTAACCTTTTGGTTAGTAAAATACTTGGTGAGTTCAAGGCAAATATCAAAGATATTCAAGATCTTGGTGAAGAAAACTATAACAATAGTTCGAAATTGGAAATTTAGAACTTGCAAAAAAAGTTCATTATTATAACTACAGACAAAGCAAGTAATAACTTTTGCATAATGTGCAAAAAATACTATAAAGAGCATCTCCTTAAAGAGTATGAAACAAATAGTACTTTCGAAATTTTCAATTCCTCCATCAATATTTTTAAGAAAAAAAATCTTGCCTTCAATAAAAAGCTCAAGCTGAAAAACGACCCTTTTTCGTTCCCTTACCTCTTGCTTATTGTAAAATTCCACGAAGCAAATTCCCATAGCATTCAGATTTATCACTTGAGGTCCTACCACCTACAACCGGAAAACGTGATAAATTTCGTTTCATTCTTAAAAGTATCTTTAAAGGAATTGAAACAAATTACACCATTCATTCATTATCAATAATAATAAAAAGGTTTTGGAATTTATTAAAATCCGCAAACATTTTCAATATTGAAACCTTTCATTTTGAAAACCTTTTTACCAGCATTCCCCTTGAGAACGTTGCCTCCATTTGTGACTACCTTTATTATGAATATAAACATATCATAATAATAGAAAAAATGGTTGGGACAATCTCTACAGACTCTATATCTTTAACAATATTGTTTACAATGGCAGCAATTATTTTCTGCAGGTTAAAGGAATTGCTATGGGCTGTAGTTATGCAAGCTTCTTTGCAAATATATTTCTGCATTATTATGAAAACCAATTTTCTGAGATATACAGCCTTCAGGTACATTGATGACATCATTGTATTTAATTGCTACAATTTTGAACGAATTTACAGAAAAATTTATGCAGCTGATTTAAAACAAAAGAAAACAAATTAGGGATTTAACATACAATTTTTGGACATCAATCAATATAAGCATTAATAATTATGCTTCAATCACTGGTATTTATGACAAAAGAAAAGATTATACTCTTAATGTCAACACTCTTATGCATTGGGATTCTAATATTAGCATTCCAGTCCATATAAATATAATTTTTACGCAAATTTCTCGCATTAAAAAAATCTGAAATAATAAAATAGAAACTGCTAAAGCCATTACTCAACTTACTAACACTCTTGCAAAAAATAACATCCTAAAAAGTTTCCATTTAAGTATATCTTGCAATGTCGTGCAAACCCAGTTTCGTAATATACCCGCTGTATATGCTCTTACAAGCTCATTCTTCCTTTCTCCTATTTCAAGGTCGATATTTAGGTCTTTGGAAGCAGGCAGTCAAAGCAGAAGAAACATTGTTGACTTCAATAAGGTCGTACTTTTCCATCTTTTTTCCTAAGTATTGAGAGGGGTATTCGAGTATAATCGACATTACAATAATTTGGAATATAGTATCTGAATCTGTTACTGTAGGGCGCGCTAAGCAACACGCTGTAGTGGAAAAACTTGTTCCCGTAAATTAAGGCGGGGGTTGGGGAGCCAAAGAAGCTTGAGTAGCCTGTGCTGAGCGAAGGTTTTCTTTTACCTGTTGTCGTGTGTCAGTGTATATTTATATCTCTTCAATCCAATTTCTATTCCGTTTATTATATCCATATCGTATAATTTATATAGCATAGCATGTCGGAGGATCAGGAGGTATTTGCTGTCAAGCATCCTTCAGAAACATACCATATTTGGAAACATCCTACAGGCGATTCCCTGTATAGAGCCTGTAGGATGTTTCAAACACTTCATTCCATTGGTCCTCACTCAGTTCTTTGTTTGGCTGGCTTGGTTTTCATTTTTGTATCTTATTTGCTTTTCTTTAATAATTTAATCCGTTGGTTTGTAAAAACGTGCAAGAACACGCTTTGGATTTTCATATATCGTCCAGCATGTAAGTAAAATTATTTTGTGTATTTTTCAATGTTTTTCATTGTTCTCCATGTTTCAACTTAAAGTGTTTTTAATATATATATACATATATAGCAGATAAATTGGAATAACAAGGGAATAAAAATAAATGGTGAATATTTAAATCATTTGCGGTTTGCTGATGACATTGTTATTTTTTCAACGAACCCATTAGAACTCCAAGACATGGTACAGGAGCTCTCAACTAGAAGTAAAGAAGTTGGACTCAAGATGAACCTACAAAAAACTAAGATCATGTTCAATAATTTTGTAGAGGAAACAAAAATACAAGTTGACAACATTGAGCTAGAAATTGCTGATTCATATATTTACCTTGGCCAGCTGATTTCAATGGATGGCAACATTATGAAAGAACTCAACAGACGTATTAAACTTGGCTGGAGTGCATTTGGAAGAAACAGTTTTATCCTGAAGGGGAAATTGCCTTTGTGTCTAAAAAGAAAGGTCTTCAACCAGTGTGTATTGCCAGTCCTCTCTTATGGATCAGAGACATGGAGTCTAACAGTTGGAGCAATACGAAAGTTACAGACAACGCAAAGGAGCATGGAGAGGTGCATGCTTGGAATAACTAGGAGAGATCGAAAAAGAAACACTTGGGTGAGAGAGCAAACTAGAGTAGAGGACATCATTGTTAAAGTAAAAGGGCTGAAATGGCGATGGGCTGGGCATATTGCAAGAAGAACTGATCAACGATGGACAACAGAAATTCTGAACTGGATTCCAAGAGACCACCGAAGACCTAGAAAACGTCCTCAAACTAGATGGGTGGATGAAATAAGAAAACAGGTTGGGGTGACGTGGAAGCGAATTGCTCAGGATAGACTTGTGTGGAAAGCATTTGGAGAGACCTTCATCCAGCAGTGGATAGATAATGGTTGAATATGATGATGATGATGATGATATATACATTAGGTTGTGACGAAAAAAACGAAATTACTGTTATCGAAAACCCCTAGTGCGGAAAAGTTGTAAGTGACCACCACTAAGAATTGTGTGAAATATTTTTCGAATCGGTTGATATCTCTGGCCAGAGGGTCAAAATTTTGAAATTTCACTAAAAACATGAAATCTTTGAATATTCGTAGAAAATACCCGAATTACTCGGAACGAAAAACCCTGGTACGGAAAAGATATTAATAACTATGAACAACAAGTGTATATATTATAATTCCAATCCGTACATTTATTCGGCTCTGACCAAAGCCTTGATATTTCGAAATTTTACATAAAAAACTCAAAAAGCAGTGCAATGATTACTTAATATATAACATATTATTGCACTGCATTTTGCGCTTGTTATTATTTATTTAATATATTATTGTTATAATAGTTACTAGTTAATTACTAACTAATTAATTTTAGTGCTCTTAATTCTTTTGCGTTTCCAAGCAATCTAGCCATCTTACCACCAACCCGTGCTTTTCTCGTCCCCTCTCCTCAGAATGAATTCGCCCGCCTTTGCTACAACTTCTCAGGAGCGGCTCAGGGTTGATTTTGAACCCGGGCGGCTTAGTACGGATTGCTTTTTTTGGCGCCACTCCCCATTCCTCCGGCGAAAACAGGAGATTTTCACAGATGCACAGTGAGCCATATACCCTATAAAAGTGACCAAAATTCTCTGAAAGGATTTTTCCAAAGATATTTCTCAAAATTTCTGTCTCTTTTTAGAGAGATTTTCTACTATTGGGTCCATTAAAAAAATTTTAACTTGACTTCAGTTTGGCTCCCCCATCCAAACGGGGGCACCGCTGCATGGGTCGCCTAGTCCTTAAGCCGCCCCTGCGACTACCCAACCCTTACTCGCATCCCGAAAACCCTTCAAACTCAAGTTGACTCGCCTATCTGTAGAGTAATGCTATTCCTACTCCTTTTTCCATTTTATTGCCGTAAGCCTTGTGTTATGTGGATGTGTAAGCTCTCATAATAATTCTCCCTTGCTAATATATTCGTATTCGACCGTGTAGCGGCTAGTTTCCGGAGCTGAATAGCTGGATACTACAGAGAATAGCTGATACAGTGCTACAAAGGAAAAAGTGATGACAAAGCCGAAGTCTTCAACTTCAAAGCCGTCTGTGCAAAAGAATTTTGTTTATCCCACTTTTGAATCCCCGAAAAATCTGTGTGAAAGTTAACTTCCGACAACTTAAGATGTCATAAAGTGTTGAACTTTAGACAAAGATGTCATAAAGTGTTGTCATAAAGTTTGAACGAGAGACGCAAGATTATTTTGGAGATTGACAGCAAACAAGAACCTAGTTTCTCAAGTATTGCGGAAGCTGTAGCTGGGAAAATTGAAAAATTTTATCAAAAAGCATGCATTCCGACAGTTTCTCAGCAGCGTGTACGTACTACTATATTGCTTTCATTTCGCAAGAAGTCTATTGACATGAAAAATTCTAGTAGACGGGTCACTAAAAGTCAAACAGTAAAAGACAGGGTTGAAAATTTAGGCAGGAAGCAAGTAAAATCCTTTTTGATATAGCTTCTTGAAAGTGCTTAGATATCAGTAAATGCACTTGCCCTTCAAGGAATGAAGTCCCAGCCAAAGAACGACTATTCTTTGTCAATCAGAGATCAACAAGGCTATGCTATATAGGTTCCGTTGATCTTACCGAAATACAGAAGCTCCAAACGCGAATCAAGGGATAATTACTAGAGTCTGCTCTTTCCAGAAAAGTGAAGGTTTCTTGCATTTCTAGTGGGACTGACAGCGACAATCCAGTTGGAACAGAAACCGAAGTAGCTGCTGATGAAGAAACATATTATTTGTATTGCCCAGGTACAGGTAAGTCAATTCCATCTTCTTCTCAAATGCGACTATCACTTCACGCAACTGTACTTACTAGTCTGCGATATAGTGTGTCTGATAGAACAACTGCTGCAATCACATCAGAGCTGTGAGAAACTGCCCAGTCTCGTAGAAAGAGTCAACGCTACAAATGGCTGGGATTTCTTCCAATTTCCCTGCCACACACATACACACACACACAGGCTGTTCAACGGGCAGTGAAACAAGTGACTGGGGTATCGGTTCATGTGTGTGTGGGCACGATAATAGGGATGGCTACATTCGATCAACTCTATTGTTCAGAACAATAATGCCATACTTTGATCAAATATCCAACTTCAACATCCACATCAACGCTTTGTGAGACTCCATGAACGCTAAACAATCATGAGATGATGATAACATTATTGAGTAATTCCACTATTAAATATTATTCCATTATCTAGTATTATCACTATCAGTCTAATATTAATGAGTTATTCCAGATTTTAGCCATGTGACGGTAAAAAAACGCATATCAAGTTTATAAATTTAGCGTTTGTATGCAAAATTTCGAAATTTCGAGCCGCTGGTCAGAGCCGAATAAATTTACGGATTAGAAGTATACTATATACACTTGTTGTTCATGGTTATTAATTTATTTTCCGCACTAGGGCTTTTCGATCCGAGCAGTCCAGATTAGATATTTTCTAGAAATATTCGAAAACTTCGTGTTTTTAGAGAAATTTCTAAATTTTGACCCTCCGATCAGAGCCAAAGATATTAACCTATTCGAAAAATATTTCACACAATTCTTAGTGGTGGTCACATAGAACTTTTCCGCACTAGAGTTTTCGATAGTAGCAATTTCATTTTTTTCTACCCACCCTAATATATATATATATATATGTTACCGGCAAAGTTTGAAATCCGGCATTCTATAGAATGCCTAGGCATTGTATATAATTCCTAAAACTAGCCGGCAATGTATGAAAAGATTCATATTTAACAAATTTCCTAGGCATTCTATAGAATGCCAAATGAGAAACCGGCAAAGTATTAAATACATCTCCGATTCATTTCGAATATCACGTGGCAAGGCACGTGACTTTTAACGCGCGCCTCAGGCTCAGAATTTGTCAGTTGCACTTTGCGGTTTGTTCGGGAGTGTCAAAATACGCAATTTTACTTAAATTTGTTCAACAAAAAATTAGTTTTTTACTGTGCTGCATGAAAATGGAGGAGCAAGCTGTAGTGTTGGAGAAGGAGTCATGGTCTATAGACATGCAACGACGATTCGAAGATGAACTGCCTAAGCTTCGAGTTAATGCTGCAAAAAATAGTTTGTTCCTAACCGAAACTACTTACCAGAAGTTAATAAATGATGTAAAAAAAAAGCCAAACAAATTGACTACTAAGAAGGAACCCAGGGACTATTGGTTGCTGAATCGCTATGATGTGATGATTGTGGAAAACAAAAGTAAACTCATTTATCCTGTTAAAGAAGACGTCAGTACAATACAGTATTACGTCACGGACACTGAGTTATTTCACGTACTTCATGAAACTCATTTGGCTATTGGACACGGAGGATGGGATAGAATGTTGAAAGAACTTTCAACCAAATACAAAAACGTTACACGTCATGATATTGAACTGTACATCCACCTTCGTTAGCCCTGCCATAAAAAACAAAAAGGTATTAAAAAGGGCACCACTGCTGTTAAACCTATGATTTTTTTTTTGAATTTAATTCCCGTTGAAAGGTAGATTTTATTGATTTTCAGTCTCAGCCAGATAGAGAATACAAATTTATTATGGTGTACCAAGATCATCTCA
>QLNU02003225.1:1167230-1196039 GCA_006491805.2 Dysdera silvatica | reverse complement strand
AGTCTTTCTCGCAAGAGCTTCTCGTAAACAGTGTAACATTTTCCCTGTCAGTTCCCCATTCATTGATATGATTGGCGTTATTGTATGTGAATGTGTTCTACCAAAATCAAACCCTATTAAAGAAAATGTCTGTTTTTCACCTTTATGCGATAGCTGCCTTTAATTTGGAAGAAAATAATTAAAACCACTTTGATCAGAGTTAAAAATTTGTTGGGGGATAATATTAGCAGTAACATTTCTCGTTATCAAAATAAATTCTATGGCACTATCTTCTATATTACCCATATTCTGGGTGTATATTTGAGTGATATATTTTGTTACTTTCCGCGCAACTATTTTGTTTTGGCTCTTAAAATTATCTATAAAATTATCGGAACATTTAAAATCCTCAAATCCTAACTCTTGGGATTTCAGGATCGCCCATCTTTTCAAATCTATATCATGAACAGGTAAATAATTTTCCCTAGCTTTTGTAAATCTGGCTAACATTTCATTTTTTATTATTTTATACTTTTCTATATTTGTGCCCATATTTGATATATATTTTCTAAACCTCGAAATATAAGTAGGGTATTTTACTGTTGGATATCTCCTGTTTGTTTTCTGGAATTTATTTTTTTGACAACTGTCAAAATACTGAACAATTGTTTGCATATTTTCTAAACTGAATTCATTTGCCAATTGATCGCCCTTTACAGTACAGTTATAATATTCGTCACCGACTATACTAATATCACTTTCTTCGTCGATACGGAAATCACAATTGTCTTCAAAATCTAAACTGATATTTTCACTGACATTGTTATTAAAAATTATGTTTTCGATTTTCGACAATACTTCCCGACTTTCCTCAAGTTCTTGATCAGTTATTAACGACGGAAGCGTGTCGTATTTATTAACGACCAAATTCAAAACGGATTGAATTATGTTCACTATATTTTTCATTTTCTCACAATCGGAAACTCGTACAACTATATTGACGTTACACTTGCGGACGAGTTTATATAGCTAGTGGAATGCGAAACTTAAATGTCCCGCCAACTCTTCAAAATTGTCGCCAAATTCGCCAAATATCTATGCTAAAAGTTCATTTTTCATATTAATTTTTTTTATACTGTTTAAATTAGCTGAGACATAATTTTTTATTTTATCGATACATACAGTGATCCTTGTAATCTGAGACTTCAAACCCTGTTTTGCTCACATGCTGATATAATTAAAATATCATTTGGCATAAAACATCATTTGGATTTCAAATATTCATAAAAAATTGTCATATCATTTTAGCAGACAAATGATTACATATTCGTGATCAGGAAGTCAAGCACTATCATCTCCCATAGGTCTGATCTCAAAGTGCAGTGAACAGCGAAAGGGGTTCCCTTGTAAGATCATGTTCAATAATTTTGTAGAGGAAACAAAAATACAAGTTGACAACATTGAGCTAGAAATTGCTGATTCATATATTTACCTTGGCCAGCTGATTTCAATGGATGGCAACATTATGAAAGAACTCAACAGACGTATTAAACTTGGCTGGAGTGCATTTGGAAGAAACAGTTTTATCCTGAAGGGGAAATTGCCTTTGTGTCTAAAAAGAAAGGTCTTCAACCAGTGTGTATTGCCAGTCCTCTCTTATGGATCAGAGACATGGAGTCTAACAGTTGGAGCAATACGAAAGTTACAGACAACGCAAAGTAGCACGGAGAGGTACAGGCTTTAAATAACTAGGAGAAATCGAAAAATGAACACTTGGGTAAGAGAGCAAACTAGAGTGGAGGACATCATTATTAAAGTAAAAGGGCTGAAATGTCTATGGGCCTGGCATATTGCAAGAAGTACTGATCACCGATGGACAACGGAAATTCTGAAATTCCAAAAGACCATCGAAGATCTAGAAAGCGTACTCAAACTAGTGGAATGAAATAAGAAAACAGGTTGGGTGACGTGGAAGCGAATTGCTCAGGATAGACTTGTGTGAAAAGCATTTGGAAAGACTTTCATCCAGCAGTGGATAGATAATGGTTGAATATGATTGTGATGAAATACCGTGTGTTCAATTTTAAAGGTAACACCAAATCTCTTGATAGGAGTTGAGTAGAAATTTGAAAAAAAAAACACGTCAATATTTCTTTCCGGGAAAGCCCAAAATTAATATGAGAGAATTATTTTATTCAACCTCCCGACCTCTAGGCCCTCCCTCAAGTTTAAATCATTCATTATAACGACCACCTTCATATAACGAAGGAATTTTTACAAAAAGTTTGATTTCCTATTTTATTTTTTAAATTGCTCGTTAAATCCGGGGTATAAAAAAATACTTGTTCACTAAAAGCAATTAAGTTGTATTGCGTTTAATTATTATACCAAACAAAATCCATATTTTCCTCGCTGTATCTGGAAACTCGCTAAATGCGGGATAGTTATAAGTGGGTCCTACTCTATTTTACATCCACTAAAATCCTTCTCTTGAGTCGCCTCTGGTTATTTGTATGTTATGCAATTGTGAGACTTGCTTCTATCTTATTCACTAAGTAAATTTCATCTGAAGTATTCAATTAGGTTTTTGATATCATCGAATATTTAGAGTTTTTAATAAAGGCAACATCTTATACCAGTGATTCTTAATAGGCTGTCCCCTGAACAGTAAAACTAGCCCGACTACACCAAATAAGAAACTGAAAAAAATTCTAGAGTTGGAGTGTAATTTTCTTCTAGGGAGGGGTCAATATTTCTAGAGGGGGTGCTAAAGCTCTTACCTCAATGCTATTTCATTGAATCAGAAAATTTCCGGGGAGGGGAGTTAGGCTCCCTAGTTATGTCAGCGCCTATATAACGTGTAAAATAATTTCGTTTCCGTATCATCTGGCTCGCCGACCGGTAAAAAGATCCAAAGTGGCCCGAAATGAAAACTAATTGAAAACCACAGCCTTATACTATCTGCTTTCACTTTACGTATAATTTTGCTTTACCAGTTAGACTAGAATAGTTATACTGGTAACTACATAATCTTGCTCTCATTAAAATGCGCACATTTAATCTCTTCTTACGTAGATTACTCACTAAATTATTCACGACTTTATCATTCCCATCCGAAAAGCAAAACTAGAGAGATTAGAATATTCAAATGTACGGTTTTAGCCTAATAGCCTTTTCCAGAACACAGAACTTTTTCTCCTCTTTTTAATTCTTGTTCCCTTCTTGAGATGAAACCCATATCGCTGTTCTCTCAGCTTCTCCTCCCCGTGAAGCAAACCCAAGAGGAGAATAATATTGATCGTGTCAACTTGCGACCAGCAATTTGAGCCGGAAGATAGCCTCTGTGCGAATTCAGCAGGTGCTATGGGAGTCGGACAGTAAACGCGGCTACGTCTTAGACCCATTCTTGGAAGATCTAAAAGAATTCGTGCAATCGATTGGGACATTCCTTTTTAGGGATGGTGTTGCCTTTATAGGAAGTGAAGCTGCGAGCTATTTGCTGGTAACGATCCTTTTCGGATGACAAGGATGGGAATAATCGTAATTTTACGACAAACATCTTAATGTTCTCTCTATAAGTGCAGACAATAAAGTAAGACACTTCCGCATATCTTAATACATTGTAAGTATTTTACTCCGTAGTTTCAGAATTGCGCAATTATTGAAAATGTTCTTTCTGCTTCAGCTTGTCCCGTCTTCTGAGCAGGGGCTTATCCAGGATTCATAAACTGTGGGGTGTTCAAAATTTTTAGAGGGATGTGGATTAGATATTTTGTGTGTTTAGATTTCATTAATGGGTGTATCAAAAATCTGGACGGTTCTGGGAATGTATAAATCCCTGATTCTGAGTACAGAGGCAAGGCCAGATAACCTCCGAGTGGATGATTCTCTTTATTTTATTTAAGAGACACTGAATCAAGTACGCTAGAGATTTTCCTGAACTAGGCAAGAGAATAACTATCGGATAATAATCACTTATAGCGAAACAATCACTCGCTGATTCAATTGCTCAGTGCAAGACAATCATCTGTTGACATGATCAGTCATTGCAAGGCAATCACTCGTTACGATACTCAATCATTCATTATAAGACAATCATTTGTTGACAAATGGGATCGTCAGACCTCCATTAAAAATGAATCCAGGCATAATAAAAAAAATTTTGTTACCAAACATTTTTTTTGTTTAGCCATTTTTTTAAACATTGTTTTTGTTTAAATTTTGTTACCAAATAGTGATGTGCTGAAATAGTTGATCCCAGAAAAATGAAAAAGGATTCTATTCCAAAAAGTATTCCATTCCAAAAAATAGTCTATTCTAAAAAATAGTCTATTCTAAACAATAATCTATTCTAAAAAATGTTCTGTTCTAAAAAATAGTCCATTCCACCCATCTACCTATCATAATATGGCGTTTTCTTAGCAGAAAGGAAAATTATGACAGATTTTCTGGACATTACTTTAACTTTGTTTAACTTTGAACATTAGCGATGAACAATAATCTTTGATAATAAAAGGCAATGGAAATAGTTGCTAAGCTCTGAAGAGATAAGCAGAAGTTTTGAAAATTAGGATTGAAGAGAAAACTTTAAATCTGTTACCAACACCGGCATTAATTCTAAGCTTCGCAACATCTAGCGTCCTTAATATTACCCAGACAAAGGTGGCATCAAGCGGCAATAACCAATATTCTAATTATTATTAATTAGCGTTCTAGTAATGATTCTCCGACATAAATTATTAGGTGCAAACATAGAGCTATTCAGGTTTACCTCCAGTCTAGTAAAGCTCTCTACATATCAACAATATCTCCTCACCTATAAATAATTATCCCGTATTTCCTAATTAACAAAGAGTGAGTTCTCATCTTTTTATAAAAATAATTAAATATTACGTGTATTGTAACTGTAAATCACAAATGAGTGTACAAAAAATTCAAATTTAATAGACAAAAAGTATATAGAAAATAGCCAAAAATATTCAGACATTAGTAGCCAAAAGAAAAAGTGCTTGGCACCATCAAGAGAAGTTAAGTAAACAATTTAAAAAAATAGCTTATCAAACGTGGAACAAAAGATTTGCTCGGCTTCAAAATTGAATTAATATTAAGTTAGTTTTAATAATATGGATTGTTCTGCGGTTTTACATAAAAAAATGACAAAAATAATAATTATATGATAAGTTTCTTGCAAAGCAAATACTGATTTCATGGTACTTGGTGAAAAACGAACCCACGATCTGTTGGTATCCGGACAAGTGCTCTTCCAACTGAGCTACAGGCGACCGATCATCCTCCACCTACGAGCGCATCAGTTTATCATCTATTATTACCACATCATCGGTTATGATGGGAAATATTTCCCGATTTCAATAATTAAAAAAGAAAACTGGTTTCACTTTAAGACTTAATTTTCAAGCTTTATAATACTAGCTGATAACATGTCAAAAGAACACATAAAATCGATCTCCGATGAAACAATGGCAAACGACGTGTCCAGCTCAAATTGCGTTTATGTTATTTTTGACTCAAATATATCGTTCAGTGCATCTCTCAATAGAAAGGCAGTATAGCCCAGATGCTCTTGCGCCATAAAAAAGCCAAACAAACAAACAAACAATAGAAAACGTAGGTTATTAAAAATATGGAAGGAGTAAATGCCTCGCGCCACAGAAATACGAAGATCATGAATATGTCCTGCAGGGCACTCTAAGAAACCGAAAGTGCAACGAAGGTATACAAAAGAAAATAAAAGAAACAGCAATAACAGAAAAGATCGCAGAACCAACTACTACAAAGGGCAATAAAAATAAAGCAAACAAACAGGATGGGAATAGGAAGAGTAATACTAATGATACAGGAAGAGGAAAAGGAAGAAGGAAAGAAGAGGGAAAAGAACAGCAACAGGAAACAGTACATCGCCGATTTATTTGTATTTATGTTATAATATCATATTAATGAGATAGCTCAATCCAATTGGTGACAATGACCATACTTCATTTTTCCAAACCATTAGACATTTAAGAAATGTAATGAATTACAGCAAAACTATTTTTGTGGAAAAGTATCTTCGAAAACAAAGCCATCGATGAAGTGTAAAACTTTCTACATATCTTTCTTTATAATACCGACCACCTTACTCCTTAATTTGCATCTGCACGAACAATGGAATTTTGTTAAATTGCACTTATAAATCATTCCTGCAAAAATTCTTAACGTATTTCTACCAACAGTATTTTACGCAAATAGAAGCATGCGAAACACTCTTTTGTCATAATGGATGACATCATATTAGCCTAGCAAGGGGCTTTCAGCTTCTTAAATTGCATTTTAAGACTTACTCCTAAATTTCCTATCACATGAGACGTCTTTTCCCAGCAATTATTTTTACTAAATATTTTGTCCGGCAATTTTGGCATTCGTAGGATATTAGTATCTTGCTCAGAGTTAACGCGATTGCCAAATGATCAGAACACAAAGCCACAGAGGCCATGTGTTTTTGTAATTTTTTCGTGGGGGAATTGAAGTAGATAATACCTTTGACACTCACCTGTTTTTGTATGGAAGAAAGAAAAACAACGCCCTGGTCCGGAATCGAACCAGGGACTCCATGTGAACCGGAGTGCTTTGACCCTCTCCGCCACTAAGGCACAGAAAATATGCTCTCTTGCTTTCTATATATATATATATGTATATAAGGGTTGTAAGATACTATTGCCCTTCTCGAGGTTAATGTAACTGCCAAACGATCAACATGCCAATCCACCGGAACATGCTTTTTAGCGGGTTTCAATAGATATTGAACCCGCTATTGCTTTTGGGCTTTCTGTCTGTCTGTCTCTCTGTACGCACGTAATAAAAAGGGTAAGGTAAAGGTCTTCCGTAAATGCAATAATGATGGTTATTGTTAACGTGGAAAATCTACCGAGTTACTTGAGAATTAGAGAGTTGCGGATTAGAGAGTTGCGGATTAGAGAGTTGCGAATTAGGAAGTTGCGAATTAATGTTAATTGAAACCCGCTAAATTTAAATATCGAACATAGGCGGTTTTCTTTCACTTGCTTGTTTATAATTTTTTCATGGGAAAATTGAGAAGAATTATATCTTGACACCCATATTTTTTCTATACCAAAAAAAAAAAAACGCTTTAATTTGAGCTAAAAAAGATTGGATATCAGAAAAATATTACCCTCTTAATTCCCCCATGAAAAAATTTTTAAAAAAATATACATCTGTGGCTTTTTTTGTTGACCATTTGGAAATTGTATTAACCCTAAAAAGGGTAATAATACAGTATCTTACAAACCTCATATACGAAGAAAAAGAGTATGGTGCATGTGCCGTAGTGACCGAGAAAGTTAAAGCACACCGGTTTAGTCAGAAGCTCTTCTGGGATTACAGTGCCGCCTTCGGCGGCCACCCTTCCCATTAAGATCTATTTATAATGGGTAAGCATACAGAGGCTCCACTGCTGGCCAGGGTGGCGTCTCTTTCCTTCTATATACAGTGAAACCTGTCTAAGGCGGAAACTCACGGGACCGGAAAAAATTCCGTAGTATGCAGGTTTCCGCCTTATGGAGGTTACATGCAAAACAAATACATACATAGTTAAATTCAGTGGTAAGAGATGACTGCATATGCTAATTGTTTTTATTTGTCTTATCTTGCGAACTTTAAGACTATATTTTCCTTTTGATAAAAATATTTATTTTATCACTGCATTTTATTTTTATTAATTTTAATTTTTGCACTATTTTGTGGTTTTAGTAGTTACGATCAATATGGTGCAAAATTTCATGCTAACTATACATGCTTATACCATACAAAAAGTCTATTATGTAAGCTTAAATTGTAACGATAAAGTACCTCCCTTGTAAAGATAATGATTCCCTTGTATAAAGATACTCTTCCTTGCGGTGGGTTTATCCATGAATTGATCAAGTCCATATGAGTAACTTTTCGTTCTGGTTAATAATGAACGTTTTTATTTAAGAAGTGGGTGGCAGTGGCATACGCAAGGGGTATCGATTATGGTTGTTTGATTTGATGAAATTTTTTTTTTTGCAATGAAATTGTGTGTAGTATACGTGTAAATTGTTCCATTGCAATGAAATTGTTTATAGTATACATGTAAATACAATGGAGTTGTAGCTCTGTAACCCCTCCCCCCCCCATTGTAAGCCTGTAACCCTCCCCTTATGAACTTTCTGGGTATTCCTATGGCAGGTGGATGGTGTGCAAAATGGTGGTCGGACAAGCATGTGCGTAAGCAGAAAGTTCATAAGGGTTGTTATGGGCTTAATGGGAAGGGTTACAGAGCTACAACTCATATATTCCTATGTTAAATATACAAAATTTCATTGCAATGGGGGGTTACAACCCCCAAAACCGCCCCCTGGCTACGCCTATGCGGACAAGGGCATTCTATATCTGTAAAATGTCTTTTGTTCGTTATCCCCACTTTGCTATTTGTATTATATTACAACCCTCTTTCCTTTTTCTGCTAAGAAAATTTTCTTCCTACTGGCGATTTTCCGCTTTATGAAGGCTTTTCTCTTTGACGGGACTGAATAGTACTTTCCGATACCGCGTTAGACAGTTTCTGTGTTAGCTAATGTTAACTACCATTGACTTTTGAAGGGACCGTAAAAAAATTCCGTGTTGAGCAAGTTTCCGCCTTAGACAGTTTTCACTTTATAAAGGAAGTTCTAGTTTGAGATAAAAAAAAAAGTAGGTGTCAAAAGTATTACCCAATTGCGACGTTGTTTACCGGCTAAATATCCTTTTTTTTTTTCTTCTTTTTTTAAGTTGCCTCAACTCTATCGATCCAAACCTGCAAAATGGGAGTCATTTTAAAGCAGGCTAGGGCCCATTAAATGAAGCCAAAAGTGTAATGAAAAACAGTTTGGAAAAACTGCATCATGGGACAATTTTTTTAAGAAAGCCAGTGGGCTTAACATATATAAGGTAAATGCTTTTATTCTTTTCAACGGCTTGGTAATCCATGGAAAGATACTTGTTTTCGATAGGAGTTGCGCCAAGACACATCCTGTAGTATTCAACTTCTATTCAAACCCAGAATAATCATGGATTTAGGAAAACATGTCCACGTATTGAACACCACGTCAAGCCCTGAATCCTGTTTGAAATTCACCCATTCATTTTTAATTCTTTTTCTAAACGTCTCGTCGGGATTTTAGCTTTAATGTAAAATAAAATATTGAAAGATTTAAACACTATATGTTCTACTTAAAGTCAAGAAGTTCTTGCGCTAGTTTAATGAACTAACATATGAAACAGTTACTTAATTGCATTGAACATTATTTTAAATCTGTGTACTTAGCTATTCCACATTTTGAATGGTTTCTTGTTTTGAGATTCATTCAACAAAATCTTGCTTTGATCTGAACAACCAAAGTAAATTTTCTGCATCAGTAAATCCAATAAGACTGACTGTATAAAGTTAGCAGAATTTAAGGACTTCTAACAGCATTTTCTATTAAAATTTTAGTCCGATGACCAATTTTAGAAGATCGCAATTACTGAACACTAACATTGAATCTCTTCAAATATATACATACTCGATGTAAACATTTTATCTAGCATATCACTGAGCATTCAAGAATATATCTGGTTTTGTGTTAACCGAAATTGATTTTACATTTATTGTAGGATAGACTAAGTCATTACAACCGTCGCAGACACCTGATGTGGTAACGACATCAAAAAACGTAGTTTCCACTGGTGTTGGGACGTTGTTTGGCTTCCCAAAACGTAAAATCGAATTTTCTGGAGCTAATGTACTATATATAGAAGCAACTTGGAGCCAAGTCCATTCATAAATGAATAGTTTATAGTCGCATATAATGATAAATGTTATTTTGTATACTCTGTATTGGAGAATTCGGTCGAAATCGTATTAAATTGAATAACGTTGTGTAAATTATCGCTTATTAATATTTCATTATCATTTACTAACACTGGGCTCTCTGTTACAGACTAAACCAACCAGCCGCAAGATAGCGTATCTGGCAACAGATAAACTATTTCAAATGTAAAAACGCTCGTGAAGAAATAGGAAGTAACGTGCTAGCTGCAAGTTTTAGAAAGCCCGAAATACATGGAAGGAAACGGAACATTGTTCCCACAAAAGTATGTAGGGGAACGCTGTTCCCATTTATGGAAAGGTGAATGGGATGTTGTGGCAATTTTTAGAGAGAAGAACGGGATGTGGTTCTCAAGTTTAAAGAAAAGTATTTAAATGTAATATATATGCTGTTAGAGAAACGCAGTTTCCAGTATTTCGTTTTTGTAGTATTCTAGCTATAATAAAACTTTTTTTAGCTGTTTTTATACATCAATTTCAAGAAATTAGTCACGGATCATCGACACTACCAATAATTAATATTGCGCTATCACTTTTTATTACTGTATACTCATCATTTACTCTTACATAATTATCACTAATCGTCATTTCATAAGCATCGCCAATTATCAATACATAAGCATAATTAATTATCATTTAACATTTCACAACAATGCCATTTTTAGCAATGCACAGCCATCTCAATTTTAGTAAGAGACAATAATAATTTAGTATTACGCAATCATTACTTATTGCATAATTAGGTACTTATTATTACACAATCGATACTTATTATTGCAGAATCGGTGCTTATTATTAAACAATATTCTCTTCGTATTACACAATTATCACATTTTTATGTAATCATTCCATTCCGTCACATAATTATCAATTCTTATTACGCGACTGATATTTGTTACTGCATAATTTTCACTTGTGGGGTAGCGTAAAGGACATAGACGCCAATACTTAATACCACAAGTAGTTCTTATTTTCCCCTCAAAACTAAATCCGAGAACTGCTGAGATCTCGCGTATCGCGATATCGCAAACTTGTTCGGGCGTGGTGACAAAATCTCTCTAAGCCGGGAACCATTTGCCCGGGGAGGTTTCAATCTCGCCGCTAATCGATGACGAAAATTGGATTTCGTTGCTGGAGTTCGCCATCTCAAAATCTCATCACTTTGTGAGGAAACGATTCCTCTCCCCAGGTTATTACTTAAACCCTAACCGGGAAGGTTAGTAATTGGGCCAAAATCTAATGGTGTTAGCCGCCTTAAAAGTTGCCATCTCAGTCGATGTTTAAAACTAGAGTTGTCTTGAGCGAGAGTGGAATTTGTCAACGCTGAAGTTAATGGGTCTCTGACAGTATATGAATGCGTTTTCTGCTGACAAGCTGCTTCGAATACACTTGCACCAAATACACTGAACTTCCTACTATTTCAACGTTTATAGAATTAAAATTATAAATCCAACAATAATTAAAAAAAATATTAAAATTATGACCCAGGAACAAGTAAAATTTTGAAAAATTAATTAAAAATCTATCTGCAGGTGTAGCCAATGATCATGCAAGTTACGTAGAGTCGATACAACAACAAGTTTTCGAGAATCTTATCTATTGCTCGGGCATTGATTCAAGTGAACCCGAAATAGCTGAATCTGTAAAAGTTTGTATATCTCTCTCTTAAAACTCTTTTATGTGACCAACAGCAAACATTGAGAGTTTCGCCGAGTTAAAAAATATCGTGAGATCCAATAAATATCAAAGGATTTACAGACAGGTGAGGAAAAATTTGTAAACATCGGATCTGGATATAAGGTGTATAAAGAACTTTATAAAGAGCAAGACCGTGAATAAAAAGTGATAAAACTATAACTGGATTTTGAAATACAGTGAATGCGTGTGTTTAAAACGAAATTTATACAAACACAGTTTATTGTGAGTTGGAACGATATTTACAATTGTTTCGACGGGTTAAAACTTCCCGCTTTCAATTTCTTGCAAACTGAGTCCAAGCTTCCATCTTTTGGTTTGGAAGAAATTCCGAAGAAAATAGGACGTTATTTAATAATGTCTGCCACCCACGTGTATTTAGCTCAAGCTAGAGCTTTAATAGGACGTTATACAATAATTTTTGCCACCCACGTATATTTAGCTCAAACTAGAGCTTTATTGTTTTTGGAGAAAAAGAGACGCCGTCCTCATCCTGGATTCGAACCAGGGTCCCCGCGTTGAGCCCGCGGTGTCTTGACCTACTAGACGAATGAGGACAAGAACAAACGCATTTTTCTCCGTATATGAGGATGTAAGATATTATTACCCTTCACAGGGATAACACAATTGCCAAATAATGGTCAACACAGAAAAGCCTCCTGGGCGAGATTTTTTGTGAGTTTTTCGTGGGGGAATTTATTATACAATAATTTTTGCCACCTGCGCTAAATATACGTGGCATATACGGAGAAAAATGCATTTGTTCTTATCTACATTCGTCTAATAGGTCAAGACACCGCGTGCTCAATGCGGGGAATTGGTTAGAGCCCAGGATGGGGAAAGCGTCTCTTTTTCTCCAAAATTACATAAGCTCTAGTTTGAGCTGTAATTAATACGTGGGTGGCAAAAATTATTGTATAATAAATTCCCCCACGAAAACTCACAAAAATCTCGCCCCGGAGGCTTTCTTGTGTTGACCATATTTGGCAATTGTGTTATCCCTGTGAAGGGTAATAATATCTTACAAAATAGGACGTTTTATCTCCATCGAAACAATTTTAAGTGTTGTTCCAATTCATAATAAACTGCGTTTGTGTAAATTTCGTTTTAAATATATCGTTGCGCGATGCATCGTTCATCTGTTTTCATGTGTGTATTGGTGTGTGCAGTTGGTAAACTTTTTTAATACAGCAGACCACTGAGTTCATACTACATTAAAACCATCCAACAGATTTCCGAGAGGTTTCATACTTTGTTGCATGAGGAATCAAACGCTTGGTAAACTGACGTACGCAGGGGGGGGGTTGACAGGATTATAATCCCCATTGAGATGAAATTTTGTATATATATATATATAGCATATAAATATATGGAGTTGTAGCTCTCTAAAACCCTCATTGAGCCCATATCCCCCTTATCATCTTATGCCTATGGCCAGCTTATATATAGATCCCTAAGAACCGCAAACAGTAAAGATCTAAACCATGATTTCCTTCATTGTCGATAAATTTCGATATGATAAATATTCGATCGATATAATTCGATACGAAAAATCGATATAATTTTTCAAGATCACTACGCCATTGTAGAGCATAGACAAAGGGACGGGAAGTCACGCGAAAGATGTAACGGAATTACTTGTTAATTTTATCATCACCGTCACATACCGAGCCAACTGCGCTATCTGGATTAAATTTCATTTTTATTTCTTGGGGGAGTTTTCTGTGAGACCCGGAAATTACTTCATTTCGGAAATTATGTCGCTATTATTTTGGGTGTATTAGAAATTGAGTCGCGGGAATGAACGACGCGGGATTGCTTTCGTTGTTAGCCACTAGCTACTGGCATGCCAGACGACTGCTTGCTAGTGACTCGTTTGTATGAGTTATTGTTCGAGACCTTGAGTATTATTTGAGGTCTCTGAGGATAAATCAAACAAAGGAGTCGACTAGCAAACAGTTAGTTTAATTGTTAGCCACTAGTTACTGGCATGCCAGACGACTGCTTGCCAGTCGACTTATTTGTTTGATTCATCTTTCGAGACCTTGAGTATTACTCGAGGTTTCGAACGATAAATCAAACAAACAAGTAAACTAGCAAACAGTCGTCAGGCATGCCAGTCACTAGGGTCTAACAATTTAAGTAATCCCGCGTTTTTCATTCCCGCGACGACCTTTTTAATACATTCGAAATAATAACAACACGATTTCCAAAATGGAGTCATACTCCGTGTCTCACGTGAAACGCCTCCAAGAAATAAATTTAATTTATTTACCCCGATTAATTAAATTAATCGATATAAGGAAATGTGGCAACGCGGATTCTAAAGACAATTATCTGGAATGAGCTGGTTGGAATAGCTGTATCTTTTGTTGACCTGCTACGGTGCCTCGAAGGTGGACGCATTATGGATGGACACGTCAGTGGGGAGAGATATCGTGTATCGCGTCCAATGGACTAATTTGCTGGGTGGACTACGTACCCGGGCCCGGGAAGGGGAAAAGACCCTCGCCGATGATATGTTTCTATTTTGTAATCTTTTTATTTAATTATACATATTATTCTAACTGAGTGATATTTTTAACCTAATGGTTAAATTAGGATATTATTGTTGTTGCACAACAGGTGTTGATGATGGGTATTATTGTTGTTGCACAACAAGTGTTGACGAAGAGTATTGTTGTTGTTGCACAACTAGTGTTGACGAAGGGTATTATTGTTGTTGCACAACAAGTGCTGACGAAGGGTATTATTGTTGTTCCACAACTAGTGTTGACAAAGGGTATTGTTGTTGTTGCACAACAAGTGTTGACGAAGGGTATAATTGTTGTTGCACAACAAGTGTTAACGATGTATGGTATATTATTTGTGATCAATGTTATAGATTAATTTCAATGAATATGTTTATTATAATGGTATATTGGCATAGATAGATGTGCTGAGTTGATATCGATCACATTATGCTGGCACTCATGTTTGTTTAGTAGTTGCAGGTGTGATTGCTTTGCATTATTGAAGTAGGAATAACCAGGATGCCAGAGGACTGCGATTGTATGACAGCATGAGATGGAATTGTTAGTTAGGAACGTGTTGCGCCAGTGACGGCTGACAGGAGATCATTGATACCAGATTACTAAATCCAGGTTATTGCTTATATTGTTTGTTATTCTAACCATTATAATGGAATTGATATTGTTGTGTCGTCCAAAATTGAAGTGTGCATCATTATTCTAGTACCGGAGAATTCCATCCATTTATAGAATTGGTGGGCAGCAGGAGTCCCGAATGGTACATACGGAAAGCTGCTCTGGAGTTGCTACGAGATTAAACTTACAATGCACGACCACCAAGGGTTTTACGAGTGAATGGCAGTTTGTCTTTCTTTCTTTCTTTCTTTCTTTTTGGTTTTACGGCTCAAAGACTACAGTGGTCATGCTGCGCCGGGACCTACTGTTTTCCGAGGAATCCGAACCTCTTAAGGCCTAGGGAACCAAACCCCGGACTACAGTGAGCAGTGCGATCTTTATGAGATCTCTGAGTAAGCGTTCTTTTTGCACTGCTGGGAGTCGAACCCGGATTAGCCGCGCAATAGGAGAACGCGTTACCACACTGCGCCACCGCAGGGCCCGAATGACAGTTTGTATTTTCATAGACTGAATAAACAATGGCATCAGTGAATTGCTTGTTCTTTGGTGAATGGCCGTTTAAAGGCCCAGAATTCACTAATGCAACCGTTTATGAATATTCAGTTAAGTAATCTGAGTAAATGATAGTTGTAACAACTTAGAGAATCTTGTTTTTCAGAAATATCCATTCAGATATAAAGTTACAGACAAGGGTATAAACACAACAGAAGAGTGAAACAGTCAAACAAGTTTTCGAGCACCTTCAGCTATTCTTCTTCACAAGAATTACGGCATTCGGTTATAATTCAGAATGCACATACAGAAAAATCTTAAGAAAATGTTCCTTCAACGCAAACAGACAATAATGGTTAAAAATGTTGATGATGAAGGCAATTCTCTACATAGATATGATTATATGACTTGATAATATGACTATTGTTAATCTATTGATGATTAAAAACTATTGATTGCCAATAGCGTTTTATAGACTATAACAAATGCCCATAGCGTGAACTAAAGCCAGGCTTTTGGATCCAAGTCCAGCTATCTATTAACTGGTATCGAATCCGAAACGATAAAATTACAAAAGGACTTATTAGCCTATCAAAACCTGATGATATAAATATATGGTAAAAAATCTGGAAGGCCAATTTGACTGACGATAATTTCTCGGTTTGATTCCAGAAGTTAGTCTAAAGGGTGATTCAGTATCTATGCGACAAACTTTAAGAGGTGACAGTATTCATTAAGACGAACAATATTTGCCATAGAATCTAGGGTCGCAAACCACTCACATCGCTAGCTCAAAAACAGTCCACTATGCACGAACATTTACAACCAGTGCATAAGAAGAGCAAAATGCGATGTCCTAATCATCTATACACTTGTTCAGTTGACTTGATTTATGTCTGGCACTTTTCATACGTTCATTCTAAATATTTGTGCATGCTGGACGGTTTTAGAACTGGCGCTGTGAGTGGTTTGCGACCCTAGGTTCTATGACAAATATTGTTCATCTTAAAAAGTACTCTCCCCCCGTAAAATTTGTCGCATAGATACTGAATCACCCTGTAGACAATTAAGCGTCTTCCTGCTGTGCCATAGTCCCGAGTTTTACTCCCTTGATCAGGGGTCTCCAACCTCATTTCTCTTCCGTACCCTTTGACTAAGTTTTATATTTATGAGTACTTTTCCTCATTAACCACCCCACAGTACTCCTCCACCCCATCCCTGAACGAAAAAAAAATTTTTTTTTGCCATATAGTGATGTTCTTGGATAAGCTAAACAATCAAACGGTTCAAATTAGTGACATTTATGGACTTTTATACTTGATTTTATATTTCACAATTTATTTCGATTTTTTTATATCAACAGCCTATCATCAAAGCAAACGAAAGCAGCATTAAAATAATTTTTAACCACATTAACTTATGATGAAAGTTCATAACTATTATTCATCTTGCTACAAATGTTTTCAAATGTGCATCTTAATAATTTCAATATTTTCCTTAAGCTTGTTTCATGGAACCGAATTTTTTGTGAGCACTTTTCCCCATGAGAGCCATCTCACTACTGTATGCAAAATTATGTAGTATGGAGTATGTAGTGTAGAGTATGTAGTATGGAGTATGTAGTATGGAGACTGCCCATCTCTTCACACAAAGATATGAATAGTCTAGAGTTTGTTGAATTGGTCTTAATAAAGATTGATTGAGCCTACATAGATTGATTGAGCCTACTTGCTCCAATGAATGTGTTCATCCTTCCGCAAGTAGGCTATTAGACTTTCACGTAAGTATCTCTTTGTGAACCAAAACTCTAATTTTGTTTTCCTGCTTTCATATTAACCCCTATTTTTCAGCTTTTCCTTTCATTACCAACACTATTTTCATTTATTCTCAAACGGTTTGCCACATACCTTCTGAGATACGCATATCCCAGTTTTGGAACCATTACTCTAGATGAAAGAAACTATGTCGAGTTTAGAATTTCTCTCATAATTATATGTCCCTTTTCTTAATGGACACTGAATTAGGTTCAAAAAGTATGAAATGCAAAATCAGTCTGTTTAAAGGAATTTTTTTTAATTTATTTTATATATTTTTTTTGTGGGCGGTCATTAAATTAATGTAGGTTAGAAAATTTAATTAATTTTCTGTTTTTTTTTTTGTTGCATACGCTTCCGACTTTTTTTCACCGCCTTTTTGTTTTTTGTTTTTTTTGTTTTCTAAGAAGAAGAAAAATTGCGCTCAAAGAAGGAAATAAAGATTTGGAATAGAAAAAAATGCAATCGTATTTGGAAAAAAGCGCAATAATTTTTTAAAAATTAGAATGAAAAACATATGAATATTTTACAAACAAAAAACAGTCATTTCCACTTCTGGTTTTTAACAATGGATTCCGACAGCGTCAGAATTACAACTTTTAATTAATTAATTTATTATTTATTCTATTTATTAAAAATGCGACTATACTCCATTACATCTGCTCTTTAATCAAAAAACAAGTTAAAAATCAAAATGCGTTATAATGTAGTTTTACGAATTCAGGAAACTATAAAAATTAAAAAATTACAAAGAAATAAAAAAAAAATTAAAAATAAAAAAAATTGCAATTTTTGAATGTATTGCCTGCTGCATAATAATCCAATCCAAACTAACAAGCACCTAGCACCTAATTTAATAATACACTAATTTAATAGCCACACCTAATTTAATAAAACACCTAATAATACACCTAATTTAATAATACACCTAATTTAATAAAAACACCTAATAATACACCTAGTTAATAATAATACACACCTAATTCCAATAATAATAATAATAATACACCTAATTTAATAATAATAAGCCACACCTAATTTAATAATAATACACCTAATTTAATAATAATAATAATACACCTAATTTAATAATAATAATACCTAATTAATAAAACACCTGACAGTTTAACTAGTAGTGCCCCCACTATTATTGCCCCACTGCTATAAAAAGCAAGTATGGGCAAATTAAAAAAAAAATCCATTTTTGAATGAATTGTCTGTTGCACAATAATCCAATCCAAACCGACAAGCACCTAATACAACATACTAAACAATAGTGGGAAAAAAGCAAGTATCGGTAATGAATGTAGCTGCATTTGGAGACTCGAAAATTGAGGAGGTAAGGAATTTGATAAACTCCCAAAATACAAAAATCTACAGATTGAAATAAAAAGGCTGTGACAAAAAAAAAAGCAAATATCATCGTCATAGTAACAGCAGTGGCAGATCCACGGGGTGGCATTAGGGAAATTTCCCCTCGCAATTCCATAAAATTGCGGTGGAAATCGGTCATAACGAGCGCATATTATAAAGATCAACCGCATATAAAGACGGAATTTTTACAAAAAGTTTGATTTCCCATTTTATTTATTTTTTAAATTGCTCGTTAAATCTGAGGTCTAGGAAAATTTATTCGCTAAAAGAGATTAAATCAGTGGTTCCCAACCTTTTCAAGCCGCGACTCAATTTTATAGTAACCAAAGGGTCCACGACCCTTCACAATTATTTATGGCCTCCCAAAACACATTAAATAAAAAATTACATATATATTACATTAATTACCTTAGACAGCTATATTAAGTATACATATTGCATTATACACAGTGGTCTCATTTTAATAGATTTATAATTATGTACTTTTCAAAATTGTGTAATTTTCAAATTGCCCCCCCCTAATATCACCATCTCCATCAGTTTTACATTCCCCCAAAATCTCTCTCTAGATCTGATTCTGATAACAGAAGCATTAGATGTGATCGCATCAAATCTTGAAAATGACCGGAATATAATAGAAATAGACAAACTGAAAATACATAAATTAAAAAAACCCGTCTAACTAGGAACTGTCTACCTTTTATGCAAATAACTATGATACTCCAATTCATTGGGATGGCTCCCACATTAGAGGATAACCCTATTCATCAAATTCAATATGGACCCTGCACATATATGCATTATAATAATAATTTATGACAGCCTAATATACAACCCATTGTATAGTACATTTAGGAAAATTTGATATTATGTAAATTTAACAAAAAAAAATAGATAGCAATAATTATATTATTTATAATAGAAAAGTTCTGACGTGTTTGTTGGTCCTGACGTAAATGTTCTGACGTGTTATTGAAAGGTTTGAAAACGAGAAAATTAGGAATCCTAGACTTGTTATTCTTTTCTACAATGGTGAATAAGAATAGTAGAGAAGTTGTGTTGAATGATTAGAAATTACAAGGATCTTGCACGTTCGTTCATCTTCTTACTAACTTTACAAAACATTGAGGATATTTTAGCTTATTATTTATCATGATAATATTTGCTTAGCAATCTATAATATTCTATTCAACAATTGCAAATCTGTTCTTTATAATATAATAAATAGTTCCCTCACTTGTGGAAATAGTGGCAAAGGTACAGATCAGTGACATGGCATGTGGGTCTCCGGATCGGAGGCCCTGGATTCAAAATTTCAATAATTTTGGACTAGTGAAAAGCAGGGCTATCGAGAGGGGAGGTAGAAGGGGCTGCCTCCCCTCTCGATAGGGGAGGGGAGGCAGAAGGGGCTACATCCCAAGAGCCCGCCCTGACAAGGACATATACTCCAGGGGACCAATCCTCCTGCTAATCGGAAGGCCAGAAAAATTGTTCTCTAAATCCAGATTAATAAGATTTTGTACATTTTTAATGTACAGTTTTTTAATTATTCTTCATTAGCCTTTCTCGATTATTGAAAAAAATAATAGTAATTTACGTTAGCTCCTTTTTACAGCAGTGGGCTTATAAAATAAGTAATAAGTAAGTACAAAAAAAAAGCGTTCTTATTTCATACTTTTTGTTCATTTGGGGGATCAATTCCCTCCCCAAAAAGAAAACATATCTATGATACTGCCAAGGGAAGGAGTCATGTGGGTCCGTAGAAGTGAGTGTGGGACCCGAGTTGGCTTACTGCGCCCCCTGGTGGGAAGGAGTGCTAACGGGTTTTAGAAGACGCAATACTTAAATTTCTCCGGGCGGTAGCAATACACGCTACGTCGCTGGTACAAAAAATAAATAAATAAATAAATAAAAATTTAGGTAATTCATATATTTTAGCATTATTTACGCTTTAGTTCAGAATATGCGTATTATGGAATAAATATAATAATACCAGCTTAATGTTCGTAATATGAGGCCATTATCCATATATTTCCGTAGAAATAGAAAAAACGGGGGGGGAGACGAACGTCATAGGCTTTGAGAAAAAGCGCAGAATAATGGCAGAAAGGAAATGATGAAGAATTTGTTAGAAATTCCTCAATATATTTATACCCCTCAAGTTTAACGGAATTTCATAAATTTTTTTAAGTAGCAATTAACAAAAATCGGAAGGTTTCGAGCATATCGTACTTTCAAATAAGTTGTATTTATATGGCTATTTACTTTTATTTAAATGGGCCGACATTAACTGATGTATGACTTTTTGATGTGGTTTTATAGCCCCCGGTGGTAAGTAGTTTTCGAGCACACCAGGACGTTGGAAAAATCCTAAAATGGGGTCGTAATGCTAGACAATAAAAATGTATGAGCTCCAATAAAATTAAACCCACAACTAAGAGAAACGAAGAGTCAGAAATATATAACTTCCGCTTTGACAATAACGACATTTTCTAACTTTATGCTAGAGGCAATAAAGTTAAGCAGAATTGAATTAAAATTACATGAGCCAAGCAAAGAAAATCAAAAATTATGTAACCTTTTAATTCATTAAATATTTTTAGGTGCATTTAGTTGCTAATAAAATAAATCTGTAATAACTTTCTTTATGATATGCAAAAGTGTTCTTGCAAAACCATTCGCATTATCAAGTAAACGTAAATAAATTTGATAGATTTTAAATTCAATGATTGTACTCATGCATAAGCAATAAAAAGAGACATGTTTCTGTAATTCGTTCCATAAAGGTTTTAAGTAAATGTGATCGATTCTTCACCGCAATACAGAAAAGCATTCACATGCAATACCTGAGCCTGAAATTAGCAATACATCTGAGAAAAGTAATATTTTTATTAAAAAAGATAACGTAAACATAATATAATGACTATTGTAACTTTATGTAAATATATATTTTTCGAAAACCTTGAAAACATTTCCAAATATTTTGGCAAAACTTCCACAAACAAATTTCTAATGAAGGGCAAAGAGAAAAATTCCAAAAGCCATCAATCTTCGTTAAGAAATTTTTGAATATTTTTTTTGAATATTTTTTTTGAATATTCTTTATATTAATTCTTAAATATTCGTTTAAAACTTCTGTATACTTCGGTTCCATATTGAATGAATTTTGAAGAATTCTGCTTACCGTTTTCAGGTATATTAAATTTCGAATGTCTATTTTTTGTTTGCATATGCTTTTATAAGATGTTTGTTTCTTTATTCCTTATGGTTTATGAGCTGTTTGTTTCCTTATGATTTATAATCTATTTATTTCCTGTTTATGTTTTTATGAGCTGTCTGTTTCCTGTTCATGTTCTTAATGTTTGTTTCCTGTTCGTGTTTTTATGAGTTGTTTGTTTCTTTATGGTTTATGAACTATTCATCTCATGTATGCTCTTAAGCACTAACTTTGATGGTCGCAAAGTGCAGTAAATTGCAGTTGTCACAGTAAGCCTATCAGGAAACTCAAACACGACCCAGAAATTCAATATTATATACGAACTCTAACACCGAATCTATTATTGACTTTGTGCTTGGCATACTAAGGCCCTCCTCATGTATTCCACTGTTCTGTCACCAAGAGTTTACTTCAATTACATCCAACCCAACTTACTACGGCGTAGATAAGGGGGCGCTCAGCGAGTTCTAGCCCCCCAATTGAATATCAAAACACATTATTTTCACCAAGGCCGCATCACATAAACTTCTTTAAAATCGAGCCCCTACCCCAATAAGTTTTAATTTGCTATGCTACTGCCACCATATGTTTTACATTGTTTTGATGGAATCTATATTCTGTCTTGTGGAAATCTCAAACATCCGGACCTCATCTCTCCAACTCTCTCTCTCTCTCTCTCTCTCTCTCTCTCTCTATTCTTCCCACCCACCCCCACCCCTGAACCCGCTGAAACTTATAGCGAGAGAAGGAAATTTGAAATTTTTTCGGTTTTAATGCGTCCGTTGAAAGCGAAAAGATACACTGGGAAAATAACAGAACCGACAGTGCAAACGAGCAGAAGTAAAATTAAAAAGTTTGGTGCAAGGGTTTACGAACGAACATATTTTTTAATGTATATATATGTATTTGTAATGGAGGTGTATTTAATAATATAATAAAATATTTCTCATTGCAAATGAATCGTCCGTTTTTACATTTGTCTGTGAAAAAAGTTTACAGTTGTCTGTGAAAACACGTTTATATTTGTCATTGAAAACACGTTTGTATTTGTCTGTGAAAACACGTTTAAACAAATATAAACATATTTTCACAAACAAATATAAACATATTTTCGCAGACAAATATGAACATGTTTTCACAGACAAATACAAACGTGCTTTGTCTGTGAAAACATGTTTATATTTGCCTGTGAAAACAAGTTTATATTTGTCTATGAAAACACGTTTATATTTGTCTGTGAAAACACGTTTATATTTATCTGTGAAAACATGCTTATATTTGTCTATGAAAACATGTTTATATTTGTCTGTGAAAACACGTTTGTATTTGTCTGTGAAAACACGTTTGTATTTGTCTGTAAAAACATGTTTATATTTGTCTGTAAAAACATGTTTATATTTGTCTGTGAAAACATGTTTATATTCGTCTGTGAAAACACGCCTGTAAAACATGTTTATATTTGTCTGTGAAAACGTGTTTATATTTATCGAGAAAACATATTCATTAAGATTAAACAAAACCTTAATAAACAGGTTTTTAAATAAAACACATTAACACAGTTAAAATAAATACGATGGTTTATAGCTATTTCGGAAGCGCGTTTAGGCTTCCTTCTTCAGAACCCTAGTTACACTAATGTGGCACACGTGCTAGAAAAACTGTCGATGCCAAATTGCTAGTCCAAAATTAGTTCGGGTAAACCAGTTGTGGGTCCGTAGCCGCGTCTTTTGCTATGGGACGAATGAAGTTTCTCCAAATAGAGGACATAGAATTGAACGGTAGTGATCGTTAACAGTAGAAGATGAATGCGAAAGAATATAGAAGGTTTCAAAGAAATTGAGGTCGGCTGGTGAAAAAACTTTCTCTATTAGAATGGGGAATTTACTCCATTCCATGCCAGTGTAATCGTGTTTATATTGGTCAAACACGTCGGGCCCTTCGATTTCGGCTTAAAGAGCATGAAGCCTACGTGCGTAAACAACAACTGGAAAAATCTGCTTTGGCCAAACACGCCTGGGAAGCTGGCCACAAATTTTCTTTCGACAAGGCCCATCTAATAGAGAAAGTTTCTTCACCAGCCGACCTCAATTTCTTTGAAGCCTTCCATATTCTTTCGCATTCCTCTTCTACTGTTAACGATCAGCTTCCGTTCAATTCCATGTCCTCTATTTGGAGAAACTTCATTCGTCCCATAGCAAAAGACGCGGCTACGGACCCACAACTGGTTTACCCGAACTAATTTTGGACTAGCAATTTGGCATCGACAGACGTAGACAATGCTAGTGTGACTAAGGTTCTGAAGAAGGAAGACTAAATGCGCTTCCAAAATAGCTATAAACCATTGTATTTATTTAAACTGTGTTAATGTGTTTTATTTTATTTAATATTTTGCGCAGTGTGTCGTTTCATCTTTACTATAAACAGGTTTTTTGTTTCGTGCATATTGGAGGCATATTTAAATTCAACTCCAATTAGAAATGCTGCTTTCATTAGGCCCTCTTGAAATAAAACGTTCGATACCTAAAGGGCTCAGATTCACATTAGTCGTAAAATATACTACACGAATCTAGATAGATTAGCATTTCTGTTCTAAAAGAGCAAAAGAAGCGCCTTGATAACTGAAGTTAGATATTACCATTAATAAGAATTATTAAACTCAGCTTTCTGTCCATCAAAATAATCCTAATTATTTGAAATTCAAAGCATTTCTTGGCTTGAGGTCGTTTTGAAATGAGTGCAAAATAATTTGCATATTCATGTAATTAATATTAATTGGCAGTGATTCACAATCCAGCTTTTATAACTCAGAATATTTTGAACGCAAATATTTTTAATCTTATTAATTTTAATTGATTAGTATTATAATCCTTGTTAGTGTATTTTCGTTCCAAAATTGATATCCTCGTTATTATGAAAATGTATATTTAATCCAAGCACAAAGCTAGATACATTTTTAGAGGTTTTAAATAATAAATATTAGATTATTTTTTATATAAATAAGTTTCTTATTTAAGATAAAGTCAACTCATATTTTATATCGTTTAAATAAATAATTATTTATAGAAAAAGTATGGACGAACTTAATAATAGTAAATTCTAGATATCTGGAACCCATGTTAGAAGGAGTTGTGGAAATGACGAAAGAAGCGGTATTCTGTTGAGCTGGAGAATGTGAGGCCATAAGTCAGAAATACTATCTGATAAAAGTGTCAAAACAAACTCAAAGGTGATGTATATAAACAATTTATGTGACTTTATCATAGAAAGATGCAAGGAATAGGCAAAAATAACGAACAAGAGAAGGTACTCTGCTCCGCAGAAATACTCGTGCTGAGAGTCACTTAGGAAAGGTTTAGGAGGCAGAAATCATGAAGGCAAACCAGTAGAAATGAACATCAGTGCAGCAGCTTATAAAAGGAAGAGTTGAGGATAGTGAGATGTCTTCAGAAGAAAGAAAGCGCAAAAAGGGAAATATGAATGGAAGAGGAAGTGTGTGGAAACTGACAGAATAAGCAATGTGGAAAAAATGGGAAATATGTAAGAGAGAGAGAGTGAATAGGTGGGAGGAATCACCTGCAATTTATTTGGTCCATATAATTGGCACATAGCTGAATATGAAATCCAAGCATTTTATTCTAAAGGTTTATAAAAAAAACTTGTGTCTTTTTTATTATCTCAGTAGGTTCATTCTTTAACTGAAACTTAAGAATAAATTAAAATTTATTCAAAAGTGGGAAAAGTTAGTAAAACTTGTTGTAAGATAACAATGCCCAGCACTCAGTGCAATATATTTAAATTTGAGAATGCGCATTTGTCGAGATAGTTAAAGTATATCTTATTGCATTATATGACTGCGCATTTGTCTTTGTAACAAATTTAATGTTTTTGTAACCATTTTACTGAAAATTGTGGTTTTCTTTTTTAAATATATAGAAACTAATCATTGAAAAATTCTTTAGATTGCATTTTAAATAAAGAAATATTTTTTTTCTATTATTATTAACTATCCATTAAAATTTTGCGTTTTTTGGCAATGTTCCTTTTCGCGAAAAAGTCGGGTTTTTTTTAACGCATTTTAATTTTTCCTCATTTTGATGCCTCGAGACAAATATTTTTAAGGGCAACATCGTCTCTTATCTCCTCATCTCCATATATTATATTATATTAATGTTTTTTAAGAAAATTTTCTGTGAATAATTTTTATCGCCTAAGGGAAGCAAAGGTATTTGTTTCAGATCATCAAATTTTTCGGAGCTAATTAGTTTAGATTTTATTCTTATTTTTTAAGCTGTGTAATCAGTTTTAATTCAGTTTACGAACACGTTTCTCGCCAAGCGCGAAAGGAAAGTCAACAGCATCTCATCTAAAATAATTTCTTTATACCAATTCATTAAAAATTCAATTCCTCTATAAAATGGGCCTCGATATTTTTTCGAACGAATTGTTCGTATAATTAGCGAATTGTTATTTTTCTAATTTATATAATAAGTATTAATATAATTTTTTAATTAATTCGATAATATGCTTGCGCATGTTGAACTCTCCTCGTTAAAAGCGATTATGATTCAAATTTACATTTTTGGATATCACACATATATCGAATTTTTTCGAACAATTGATCATATGCAACGATTAAGCGAATATAACGATTATATGCAACGAGTAAACGCATGCATCGATCATATGCGACGATTAATCAATCATATGTATAGATAATATACAACGATTATTAACAAACATTAAATGTATGAAATAGGTAATCATAAATATTAAACACACGCAGTGATTAATCACAAACTTAATTTAAAACAATTAATCATAAGCATCGATTATATGCAACTCACTTTCTCCCGGCCACACCATGCGATATTTTAGAAATCTCTGGAAAAAATTCAATTTAGCCACTAACCCAATGATTAAACATATTTCTTATCCGAATAGCAAAATATCCCTCTTTTAATACGCCGTAGTTATTTTTCTGAAGAAATGGGCGGGATTTTCCCAAAATTAGTCAAAAGATGTCCCCACTTGCACTAGAAGTGCATGGTAGTAACCCACTGAAGTCATTTGTCCAAGTTTTCTTAACGAGTGTGTTACCTCAGCAGTCTCCAGCGATATTTGTATCCTTACATTATTAATTTCACTTTATAAACATAATATTAAGTGCTTTAATTTTTCAAAATACCATTTTATTTACCCGGAAGCTTATTTTTAAGTAGATGAGTGATTTTCATGTAAAGGTGAAGTAATTTTAATTTATAACTGGACTTTTACTATATTATACACCGTTTTATACAGTTAAGTTACTATATAATAACTAAGACTAGATTCATTAGCTATTCAAAACCTAAAACAAATTTGCGCAAGTTTGCGCACTGAATTTTTTTGTTTGTTTTCCAGAATGACTCCGCCAATTACTCGTCAGTCCCTTTTTAACCTATGGGTAACAAATTCGAAACAGTCAAGATTTGATGCCCTAATTGTTTATATTTTAAATGTATTAGGCAACCTATCCGTTTCAGATACTGTTTTAACAAGTATAAAAGTAACAATTAGAAGCTTCAATAAAAAGTCAACTGGAAAGGCCAACGATTAGAACATTCTAACAACCCAAAATACCTAGGCGTTAAGCTTGATAGAACTCTTACCTTTAAACAGCATTGCCATGACACCAAGAAAAAAGTCTGTGCTAGGAATAACATACTGCGCAAACTAACCGGTTCATCCTGGGGAGCACAACCAGACGTCCTGTATGGGATCGGCACTAAGTATTTCTACGGCGGAATATGCAGCACCGGTATGGAGGTGCTCAGCTCACTCCAAACAAGTGGATGTCGCAGTGAACGAGACTGTCCGTATAGTTACAGGATGCCTTAAGCCGACTCCTATCTCAAGCATATATCCTATAATAAGCATAGCACCACCTGTAGTGCGCAGGAGAATTGCAACTGAAATCAAGCACTTGAAACAGAAGGAAGACCCTCACCATCCTTTGTACGAGCACAAGATACAGACTGTTAGATTAAAATCTAGAAAAAGTTTTATAAACTCAACAGAAGAACTGAAAACTTCTCCGGAAGCACGACAGATGTCGCTGTGGAAAGCAATGATGCCGCTTACTTCGATAAAACTTCTAGAATCAGGACTAAAAGGACTTCAACTACCTTTCTCTACATGGAAGTCCCTCAACCGCTTGCGGACCGAGGTCACCCGGTGCAAAACAAACCTAATTAAATGGGAGATGGGTAATGACGACGAGTGCGGCATGATTCAGAACTACGATCACTTACTGGTATGTCCGAGAACGTCCATAACTTGACCGAGGGAAGATCTGGCAAAGGTAAATGACAGTGCTTTATATGCTGCCGAATATTGGAAAAATATTTAATAAGTACTTAGGACACGAGAGAAGAAGAAGATTAGAGGGCGTTGTAGGATTGGCATAGCATGTCCTAGAAAAATGAAAATTGCAAATGAATGGGCAATTCATATGTGCAAGTCAAATATGTGCAAGTCATATGTGCAAGTCATATGTGCAAGTCAAATGGGCAAGTCATAGCCATGCCCTAGACTAAAATGCTAGCTACGTCAATGATTCCGCTATTTATTAAGCTTGAAATTATGTTGTTGTATTTCCTTCTCTCGATGGCTACATTTAGCCGACATGACAGATTGGAATCAAAAGCGGATTTACTATTTTGTCACTCATAGGCTAACGTATTTTTACGACAAATTCCCCTCTTTTACTAACTTGCTAGAAATAAATAGAGGCGTCACCAAAAATTTGGCGTCTTTGTCAAATACTTAGTTCGACATCCCTGTCAGTTATTTCAAATTCTTCTTTCCTGAAGTATTCGCGAATTGGGCGCCTTTCTGAGCCTATCTTGAAACGGCGCCCATTGCAGCTCTGCCTTTGTTAATGCCTAGTATTACGACTGTAAGTGTAATATCTCAGAATCGATAGAAATGGTAAATGGTAGTAGGTTAATAGAAAGATTTTAAATCTTTACAGAACGATAAAAGAAACATTGTGATATTTAACGAAATATACAAAACTTTGTATGTGTAAAATATCAAAGAATAACACTCATTAAATTTTAACAATGTAATTAATCTAAACTTTACCATGAAACAAAAATACTAATTCCAATCGCTATAAGTTATCACGATTTTTACTACTAAAATATTAACATATCTCTTAAAACTTTG
>QLNU02003225.1:1136652-1158123 GCA_006491805.2 Dysdera silvatica | reverse complement strand
GGTCAACACATAAAGCCACCAACGCAAGTTTTTCATGTGGGGAATTTATTATCCAATAACTTTCTACATCCACATGTAATTAGCTCATTCTAGAGCTTTTTTTTTGTTTAGGAGGAAAAAGAAACGCCGGATCCTGGATTCGAACCAGGGTCCCTCTGTTCAGCCCGGAGTGCTTTGATCGCTAGACCAACGAGGACAGGAACAAAGCTTTCTTCTCCGTATATAAGGATGTAAGATATTATTACCCTTCTCAGGGATAACACAATTGCCAAATAATGGTCAACACACAAAGCCACCGGGGCGAGTTTTTTGTGAGTTTTTCATAGGGGACTTTTTTTATTACCAATAAATTTGACACCCACGTATTATTAGCTCAATCTAGAGCTTTTTTTTTTGTTTAGGAGAAAAAGAGATGCTGTCCTCATCCTGGATTCGAACCAGGGTCCTCTCAAACTCAGGTCCCCCCAAGCCCAGAGTGTCTTGACCACTAGATGAACGAGGACATGAACAAAGCTATCTTTGTATATAAGAATGCAAGATATTACCCTTCTCAGGGATAACACAATTGCCAAATAATGGTCAACACACAAAGCCACCGGAGCGAGCCTTTTGTGAGTTTTTCATGGGTGAAAACTTCTTTTCTCCTACTTCTTTCAATATTATCTTTTTTTTTCTTTTTTTTTTTTCCAAATTTAAATTCAACTTCTTTTTTTGGTTCTGATGTAAATATAGGTTAAAAAACAAATATTTTAATGTTTTTTTGTTTTTTTTTAACTAAAAGAATAACTACAGAGCAGCCGAGCACTAGTGAGGCCCTGGCCCCCTTAATTTGAATAAACTTTTTTTTTTCTAATTTAAATTCAATTTCGTTTTTCACTAATTTATATTTAACTTTTTTTTTTTTTCCTGTGATTTAAGTTCAATATCATATTTTTTCTCTACTTTAAATTTAACTTCGCGTGATTTTTCTGAATTCACCGTCATAACGAATGCATGTTCATTGCAATTCCGCCATTTTGAAAAAGTAATTTTTCTTAATCCCCAAATATTTTGAAACTGTAATAACAGGAGAAAATTAGCCACCAGTTTAAAATACTTATTAAAACATAACATTTGTTTTTGAGTTAGCCCACCTTTAATTTTTGTTTGTACGTTGCTTGAGGAGGAAAAATCAGGATTAAGATAGGAGAAAAATGTAGGTAAGGAAACATTCACCAAAATGGAAGCCTGTACCGTATTGTGTAGGAGCACCCTTTTTTTTTTAAAGGCAGGTGACTATGGTTCACTGCGATTTGTCAAACCATTTATATATGTATGCTGATATGCATACACCAGTGGCGGCTTGTGGCAAGAATTTAGAGTGTGCTCCTGAAGGCTAATTCACAAAAATACATCAGTTTATGGCCTGTACTCACCAAGAAACTGGTTTTTTCATTCAGTAAATAAGAAATTTAAGGTAACCGGGTTTTGGCGAATTGGCTTCATGCTCACATCCTAAAATCTTGTCACGAGATGCCACTGGCATGCACATAAACTTTTACAATTAACTCCACCATACCATGTATTCCGAAATCTTGAAAAATTAAAAAACTAAACATTTCTTTTTTGAAGTATTTCGGATTAGAGATACCCAACCTGTATTAACAAGATATAGTATTACCCTTTGTACATCGCCAAGTTAGTTCATTACCAATTATACAAGTAAATTATTTGTTTGTTTGGATGTTTTATGGCGCAAGAGCATCTGGGCTATACTGCGCCAAACATGGTATACAAGTAAATACTTTCTGTATTTTGTTCGTGTTTTAATAGCTATATTTAGGTTTGTCGCACATTTTTCAAGACCACCTGTTTAATTTTTTTACATATTTTACTGGGTTCTAATAGTCTTAATACATTTACAGATAGAATGCAGGATGAAATGAACTCCTCTCAGGAGCTAACAGCCTCTCAGGAGAGCCTTGCAGATGTTTTTCCACAAGAAGCGTAAGTTTTTGCTGTATTTTTCTGGTTTTCTATCAGATTTCGTCATAAAAAACTATAACGTACTATTGTTTAATTTATGGAAGTGATGATCATCCGATGATGATGGGTGTGTTATAGCATCCAGACAACGATAAAATCTAAAAGTTGCTGCTTTGGATACTATTCTTTTCAGGCTTCTCTGAGTCAAATATGACATTCCGCTTATCGAAACAGGGATATCAGAGTTCATGTTTAAAATATTTCTTTTGCCGTACTTACTCTGAATATAATTTTGTGTTGTAGTAATGTTTCCCCTTTCATTTCAGAATGCGTCACCTCAATTTTGAGATTCCATCTGACATTGATTTGTTTAGCAGCGGCGAAGAACAAAAAGAACGCCAGAGTTTGACACAGATTGATGTAATTATTATTGATTTTGTATTGTTAATTGAATGTATATGTCAAGAAGCAAACACAGATTTTTGATTTGTTAGTATCAGGGTGCGTTGATTTAAATCATGATTTTAGATCACTCTGTTTAAAAAAAAAAAAAAATCGGTAGTTGTTTGTTATAGCAGCTCCAAGATTACGACCTTGCCAAGGTTGTCCCAAGCTCAAGAGTCATCCAAACTCGCCATTAGCCATAGCGATCATCTTACATAATGGAATTTGCACTTCCCACTGTAGCCCGGGCCTTAAGAGATTCGGATTCCTCGGAAAATTATTGGTTCAGAGATTCCTGAACAGAAAACAGTAGGTGCAGTGCAGCATGACCATTGTAGTCTTTGAGCCGTGACACCACCAAACAAACAAATATAATGGAATATTATTTTCCAGACTTTTTGTAACCCAGTAATTTTCTTGAATCAGTACATGCCTAGTGAGGGAGGTGCCCCCCCACATCCCAGATTTAAGATTCTCTTTGAGTTATACCTGAATGTTGAAAGAGTTGGATCAATGGTTTTCTAAAAATTTTTTTTTTTTTATAAATAATGCAGTAAACAAGGTATTTTTTTGTTGTTTCACCTTACATTACAATTTTTGGGTAAGTTAAAAATTGTTAGCACTATATTTTAAGGAAATGAACGATTTTCAAAAACCAAAATGCTATCCGGAACATGAAAATAAAAATGTTAATGCAAAAGCAATATAATGAAAATAGACATACAGGCTGTTTCTTTAGGACTGTAAATGAAAAGCAATATATCACAACCTACCTTGGTGATACATTGCGGTTGCTTGCCAATGTATTTTCGGCGGCTGCTTTTAATGAACAAGTATCAAAAAATCATCAATTAAAATCAAAAATCGAAATTATATTTTTCGTTTTTATTTTTATCACAGTTTAATTACATTCTAAATAAAATTAATCTACAACAGGAAACAGGTTATTTAAATCAAGCAAGAAAATAAAAATATTCTAAGTACACGCTAAGAATGTCCTTTCTTTTTTTAACTAAAATTCTTTGCTTCTCTTCTTTTTGTGCAAGTGCGAAGATAATCACCATAAGGATAGTAGATTAATTGATTAATTAATTAATGGATTAATTAATTAATGGATTAATTGATTGAGATAACAATGACTCCCGAAGCAGAATGTTTTGCAGTGTTCTGCAACAAGCTGTCAGCTAATCGAAAACGTTCTTCAGGAGATGCGTGTATATATATTTATATATATTATATGCATTTTTAAATTCTATGAAACGTAAATTATGTTTTTTTTTTAAATAGAACTGTGGCAAACATTTGTCGGACAGATTTTTTATTTATTAAAAAAAAAAGGTTTCTCCGCGATTGTTCTGCGATGTGCGTCACACTTTTTAGCACATTCTGTTTTGGGGACAACGACAACTTATAAACAAGTCTCAACAAATCAAATTTCGTCAGGCGTTTTGGATTCTAACGTGGGAATTTGAATTATCATCGAAGGATGGTGCGTTATTTTCCGAGGACTGGGAAGGACATTTGGGCACAAGGGCGGACAAGTTGAAAGGCAGGGTGTATAAAAGTTTGGCAGGGCATTGCACCCTTCTATTTCGCTTTAGATTTTGTTTGTTTTTTGGGCTCAAAGACTACAGTGGTCATGCTGCGCCGGGACCTACAGTTTTCCGAGGAATCCGAACCTCTTAAGGCCTGGGGAACCAAACCCCGGACTACAGTGAGCAGTGCGATCTTTATGAGATCTCTGAGTAAGCGTTCTTTTTGCACTGCTGGGAGTCGAACCCGGATTAGCGGCGCACTAGGAGAACGCGTTACCACACTGCGCCACCGCAGGGCCTTTAGATGAAACACTAGTATTTGATGGTAGAAACTTTATTTTAGTATTAAAATGGGGTGATGTTGAAGAGGTGGAGGATGCCCAGGTTTGAAATAACTATCATAGTCCAGGTAGATCTTTTGACGCATCATTTCATTTAAAAGAAAAATCCAAATAACAAATCTGATTTAAATAAAAAAGATTGATTTCTTCAATTTAAACAAATAAACCACGATTTTTTCATACTCTGTTTAGTATGTATATTATTTATTCTTTTAGGTGTGGTGTACATTATGTATTTAATTTTAAAAATCATTTCAGTATGAAGGCCTTTCCACAACTGAACCTGACTCATCCACAACAAATCCTACCTATGTAAGTTTGGTTTTTAACAAATACAAATTTAGCATGAGTACGTTGCGTGGTATTCTATAATGCCTTTCGAAATATGTTTTGTGAAGTAATTGCTAAAAGAAAAATTACTTTTAATAGTGTAATGAGTTAAATGCATGTATAGCTGTGTGAGCTATGCTGCTACATGCATTGTCCATGTATGTGTGTCTGCCCTTTAGAGGGGGGAAGAATTTCCGAAACCGGTGAACCCTGTAAAAAGGTGATGTATATCAGCAGTGTGCCAAATCAGCAATTACGTGTAACTGAACGAAGTAATACCGGAAGTTACGTATTGCTCTAGAAAATGAACTGGATTGTGAATCCAGGATGAAAACGAGGAAGTACTGAGTATTTGTTTGAACGAAACCCAAATAATTCAGTTCATGTGCCTGTTATAATCAAATCCCAGATAATTCTTATGGCAGCCAAGAGCGTTTCCAGACTTAAATCACGTAAGTTCGGTGTATGCGTCATTATTTGTGCTGCAGTAAAACAAACACCGGATAAAGCGATGGTCAATCACATCTTTTAAAACGGATATGAAACTGCCCCTAACTACGCTTACTTTTGGTATGATAACAATAACGACTGAAATAGCCAGTTTGATCTAAGTTGATGTTTTAAATCAGAAAAAAGAGATTATGTTAGGGTGACCAGGGTTGTCCAACCATTTTGGGCAGCGGGCCACTTAAAAAATTTTCACATATCTCGCGGGCCAGCGATTTCAGAAAGTTTCGTTAAAAAAAAAGCCTGCTTTCAGAGTTTCTTCCAGCAATTATTTGTTCACTTACGATATAGAAGGGGTGACTTATGCTATCCCCGCGGTGTTTTCGCATTTCTAAAAAAAAATATTAATTTTTTTTGTCATTTTTTTTAATTTCAAACTATTGTCGACGGGCCAAATTGTAGTCCGCGGGCCGTATATTAGAAAACCCTTCTATAGAACATGTCTCTCCTCTCTCAGTCGCTCTCTGTCTCTCCTCTCTCATTCGCTCTCTGTCTCTCACTTTCCATCTATCAGTATAATTTAAGTTTTTTTTTTTCCTTTAATAATATTTTTGGCGACGATTACTTGGCGCTGTGTGTTGGGCAGAGTACATTACAGTAAATTCACTCCAATTGCGATGTATCTATCTTTTCAAACCACTAAACACGTAATAGTCTTTTATTTTGAAAAGATGTAGTATTTTCTAAGGATCGGGTAGGTATATTAGGGTATATTCAGGTAGGTATTATAGGTCACGTAGTATTTTCTAAGACAAATTTATGTCCAGATACTGACAGCACCCGAAAGAGAAGCAATGTTCTTATATTGGAGAAACGGGAATAACGAATGGCCGAAAGTTATCGGTTTTCTCTTTGTAATGGCATTTGGCATAGGTATCGGGCTCACGTATATGAAGCATTACTAATACGTTTAACTATAGCCAGGAACAAGGACAATACGGTTCATTTGAGTTAGTTTTGCAGCTAAGCCTAGCTCCCGAGTCAGTAGTCGTGGACTTATAAACATAAGAAGATTAGTCCTAGCCTTTCCGGACGATTGGATAAAGGGTTCCTAGGAATTTCTCATAAAAGGATAACTTAACTTACTTCCTTTATATATATATATATATAGTGTCTCTAGAGAAATAACTAAATCTAAAAGAAAAAGATTGCTGTTGAGGGGTGTGCTTCTATATTTAGACTTTTTGCTACATATGTCAAGAGGATGCAAAATCCATTTAATATTCTATATTTGCAATCAAATTGTTCCTATTTTAAAATTTTATTCCGATGTGTTTTTTGTAATGGCATTTTCTTTGATTTTTGAATATAACATTTTAAAATCCTTTTCGGGTTTTCTTTTGAGTTAACAAAATAGGAAATAACAATCTGGTATTTCCTTTTGGGGATAAACGTCGTTTTATATACAAATAAAGGCGCTTAAATTTATCAAAACACGGCAAAATGTTAATAAAAAAAACAAGAACTCAACAGAAATTTTCGTTATCACTGAATTATAAACTATTGTATGAATTTAAAGTAATCTTCGCACCATTTCCCTATTTTCTCTTCTGTCGTTCCTTTTCTTTTGCTTTTCATTTTCTCAATTTTATTTCTAATTTTTGCTTTTCATCCTCGTTTCTTACTTCCTTTCCTTCACTTCCTTTTTTTCTGCATGTGTGCCTTTTCGTTCGCAAGGACAGTAGAGGTCATGCTCCTACGAGGCCTGCAGTTTTTCGTGGAATCTGAAAATATTGTAACAAAGGAAAGTAAGACCGGATTGCGGTGCGCAGAAAAACGGCCTACGTTTTAGGATAACGTTGTGAGTCAAACCCGGGTTAGAAGAATTAAAGCTCTATTTCTGTAAGGAAGAAAAAGTCAGGCACGTAGCTAGATTCTTATTGCAGGGGGCTCTGAAAGCTAAAGGAGGCATAAAATTCGCAAATGTTTTGATATATTTTGTTAATATATTTACTGATACCAAATATATATAAGGAGACTAATATATTTAACGTTAATGAATAAATTTCTTAACATAAATTTTGCATTGAAAACTTATAAATTTTAGTATACCTCTCTATAATTTCTCTTATCCTTATTATAAAGTAGATAAAATCTCAAACCTCTGTAAGTAAAACATTATACACACAAGATCTATCGTAGAAAGCTATTTTAATAGATTTTTAACGTGAAAGAACGATTTCCATCGGCATGTACAATTTCATACAAAACAAAAAATTTAAAATAAAATTCTGCAATATTTTATTTTGAGAAAAAATATTTTCCAGGGCGGGGGATGACTACATTTCGAAGGTGGGGGGGTTCAGTCTCCTACAGCCCATCCTGGATACGACTCTGGAAAAAGATCCCGGTCTCTTTTTCTTCTTCACAAGAAAAAAATATTTAATATTTAATATTTTAAAATAAATAATAAAGAAAATAATGTTTAATATTTTTAATAAGATTTTTTTAAATAAGAATTTGAAATAAAATATGGGTATCTAACCTGTTGTGCATTTCAATTGCCATGAAAGCATTACAAAAATGTGCCAGGTTATCTACATATGTTGATCTATTGTCTATTGCGTTAATCTTGAGAAGGATGATGTTATTTTACATCACACTGTATATCGTTTAATTTCAAGCTAAAACTATTGCGCTTAAAGGTTACAATCCTTTGATATGATATAAAATAGCTCGATGAATTTTCAGATTAATAATATGAGATATAAATTTATTCGACCTATTTACCTCTCGTAGTGATGAATCTGTTTTGATACGATTCTAAAATTACAATTAATAATTTTGGGATTTAGAGAATATTGACGTTGTGAGACTAAATATGGGGACGAGCTGAGAGAGAGAGAAATAGTTTGGTAGTGAATGAAGTTTCATCGAAAACGTAACTTTTAGATATTTTACTGCTAGCATCGGATTTTTACTCGTTGCAGATGAGCACTTTTAATGTTAAATACATTATTTCATTGTTTTTATTTACAAAATTTCCTAACAATTCTGAGGAAAACACTTGGTAAGTCGACAAGGACTACATTTGGAGAAACTTTGCGTTAATTGTTTAGTAAAATTATTTAATTCATCAACAGGTACCTTTTCAATCATTTGCCAAGTATTTTGCATTCTCCTAATATTGTAACTGAGTGAAACGCTGGTATATATGTCTTCACAAGGAGAATATAAACTAAATAACAACAGGCAAATAAAAGAAAATTGCCTAAGGTCGATATTTAAATTTAGCGGGTTTCAATTAATATTAACTCGCAACTCTCTAATCCGAAACTCTAATCTGAAAACCACTAATCCGAAACTCTTTAATGCACAACTCTCTAATCTGCGACCCTCTAATTCACCATTCTCTAATTCGCGATTCTCTCTAATGCGCAACTCTCTAATCCACGACTCTCTAATTCACCACTCTCTGATGTGCGACTCTCCAATCCGCGGCACTAATCCACAACTCTAATCAGCCACTGTCTAATTCACGGCTCTCTAATTCGCAAGTCTGTAATTCTCAAGTAACTCGGTAGATTTGTAACGTTAACAATAGCCATCATTATTGCATTTACGGAAGACCTTTGCCTTGTCCTTTTCATTGCGTATAGACAGGCAGACAGGAAAGCCAAAAGCAATAGCGGGTTCAATATCTATTGAAGCCCGCTAACCCGCTAATAATAATGCAAATAAATATCTACCAACCAAGGGGAGAAGACCGCAGTTGTGGTGCATACATTAGATGCGGCTCCTGAAAATCTAGAACATCAGCTCAACACACTAAAGATAAACAATAGATTCTACCATCAAATCCCAAAAGCCAAACTTTCTGGTGAAGGCTCACATGATCCGTGAATAGCTTTGAATACCCGAAGCCCTGGGAAGTACCTAATAATTGTGAATAGAAGAAACCAGCCAAATTTGACTGTAAACTTGTAATATAATAATGATGATTATAATTTTATCCAAACCTGGTGTGTATTATGTATTGTACTTGATAAAAGTTGTCATTGCATAAGTTTGACAGAGAAAATGTATGATAATTAAATTACGTATGATAACGAATGAATAATATTAAAAGTCTTGACGCGGGTTGTTGTCAGATTTGACAGGAAGAAAATTAGCTGAAATTTGTTGTGAGAATCCTCTTTCACAACGGTTAGCAAGAATGGTAGAAAAGTTAAGTTGAATGATTAGCAATTAAGATCCCTTATATCATCGTTGATGATTGTACTGATCTGACGAAGTTTCGTGAGATATTTGAAACCGAAACATCATTTTTATTTTTATTTTTTTGAAAATCCACTCAATTTATGTTCTCCTCTTCAAGGGAAAAGTATTAACTTCTTCATTTTTATTTTCCTAAAAAAACCTACTACCATTCCAAACTAACTTCCATATTTGCTACTGCTTCATTAAAATCATTTAACATTAAATCTCACCCTTTTCTGGATACCTTTCTCCTCGCCACAATTAACCACAAGACTCCTGTACTCATGGAGGTGTAACGCAAACTGCGCTGGTACTTCTTAACTCGTTTCGATTTGGTTTGGTGTTAATTTACTAATCTATTACATCCTATTCAACAATTAACTTACTATTTCAGCAGCTAAAATTTGACTATGTTCTATTCTCTAAAATACAAATAGTGGCCACACAATTGGTACACCCACGACTTCTGCATACATAAAAGAATTCAGATATTCCCATAATTTAAGTTGCAACACACACTATAACGAATAACCAATTAAATTCATCAATAAAATTTGTTTCAGCAATCACTTTCAATTTCATAGAAAATTTAAATAGGATTCTTCAGGATGATTCCACAGATGTGGTAAGCAAGGCATTTGCCTCAAATCTAAAGCTCAAAAAGGAGTAAAATAAGAAAACCTTTTGTTATATTCAAATATACATGTGCAAAAATTACACAAGATTATATGACTAATGATTTGAAATAACAAATGTCATAAACTAAACGATTTTATGGAATAAATGAGCGTCATTTTACGACTTTGTCTCAGCTAAAAAATCTCGACATGGTCCTGAAATTCCCTTTTCAGTCTTCTCAATCATGTTATTCATGTATGTCAATTTCTTCAAAACCTGCACTCTGTAATTGAAATTGCTTTGTTGAAAAACGCGTCCATAAAATCTCAGTGAATTCGTATATATATATTTGGAAAGAAAGCTATTTTTGTCACATTCAGCTGCTAACTGATATCAAAACGTTAAAACAAAGTCGCAGCGTCTTTCACCTGTTACGCTTTTCACCGTTCTCTGCAGATTCGCTTGTTGTGTCTGTCAATTCAAGAGAAGACGAAATGGAACCAAATCAATTTCTACCGACAACTGTCGATATCTGGTGTACTTACAAACATCTGAAATATTGGCAAAGGAACAATAAATAACAATAAAAATCTTGGGGGATGTCTTTTCGGACTTCGAGCACTCGTTAATGAAATTGCTACGTCAAAGCAATATTTATTGTTTTGTAATTGATTGAGATTTGAGGCATCCATACCCTCGAATTGGCGTAATTTTAGATTAAACCTTTACGATGATATAAACTAGCAATAATAGTAGTAGTAAATCATCATATTCGACTGACCAGAACATGTCAGATGTTCTATTTCTTGTTATTTCATGACGTTTCACTTCGACTTTACAGCGCATTAAAAGGCCTGAACAGCAGTGCCTGTTTCACTATTGAAACATGTTCGTAGAAAGAGTAATCCGTATCTCTTAATAAATTATCGAGGTACAACATTGCATGAAACTAGGAGTTCGCCTGGCCTTCCGTTCATTGGTAGAAAAATAAGCAAGATGGAGGAAGAAGGGAGAGAAAGGAGAGCCAATCAGAGATAATTGCATAATTGCTGAACAAACAAGCGAAAAATTATCAATTTATTTCAACGGTGAAATCTGGTTAACGAAAATTTTTGGAAAATATTTTTCATTTTAGAATGAAACGCTACTAAACATGATTAGAAATCGTCGAAAAATATATTCTGCAAGACGTTGCTTTCGGGCTAGTTCCAATCAAGATATTTCGTCAAAATGTTGTTAAACTTAGGTTTTCCTGAGGCACTTTTACTCCTTTTATCAACTGACTTACCAATTTCTTTAATGAATTTTATGTGATCAATTTTTTAATAAACATTATTTTATCAATTTCTTTAATAAATTTTATTTTATCAATTTCTTTAATAAACTTTATTTTATCAATTTCCATTGTAAGTTTTATTTTACCATTTGTTTATTGTTTAATTTCCGGTCAAATTTTAATGACGGACAGTGGAATATCACCATAAAACTTAGCTTCATAAATAGGCATACGTTGTGCATGCAAGTACCAAAAGCGCAAAGCGTCCAGGAACGTAAACTTAAAAAAACTGCGGACTTTTATTATTATATTTAATTCCAACCTATCTGTAGTAGAATATTCTTTGATGCCCTCTCCCCAAAAAGTGTACCCCATTTTGCCTTAATTTGAAAATCTTCAAAATTCTGTGAACAAGCTCCCACCTTCACATAAATGAAAAATAACAATTTTGTTTCATCAAATACAATATTAATCATAAAAAAACCGTTATTTTATCTTATAACAACGCACATAAAGTAATCATACATTCCCTTTTCCCACATACAGCGCAATCTACTGTCGCATTTGAGGTGGGCATACAGATTATCGGAATTCCATTGGTTTCTTTTCACATAAAATTTCTAATAAAGGCCCCCTCTCGACATTTTCTACGGTTTTTCTTATATTGGGAGCTGGTAGATATACAGCGCCGTGGGATGATGCCAAAATATCGCTGTTCTCAGGGTGCTTCGAAACGTAACTCCGGGTCTGACCACCATTGCAATGGCATAACGGCGTTCTCTAGCTCTATGGAATTTAGTTCAACTGGTAAAGACAAAGATCTGTCTTGGTCCAATACTCACGTTAAGCCAACTATCTTATTTTAATTAGCTTAAGCAGTCTTTTAAAGTAAAAATGGAAAGAAGAGAAGATGATGGACTGGGAAAGATAAGGAATCGGACCAGAAGAACAGAAAAAATGGAGTCGTGTGCTGAAGGAAGAGAATGATGGTGTTGAAAAGAAAGGAAGGTAAGAATAGAAAGAAACAAGTAGGTGATCGAGAAAAAGAAGAGAAAGAAAAATGAAAGGAGGTTTAAAAGAAAACGAGAAGAGAAAAAACAGTCAAAGAAAAAGAGGAATAAAAGATGAGAAAAAAATTAAGCAGAATCTTAAATTACTACGATAACTGGTAATTTAATGCTAATCAAAATCATTGGTAAATTTTCAGGTTTTATTAGTATCATCCATTCTATTGTTAATGGAAACCCACTATATTTGTTTATAGAAAAAAGACGAAATTTTATCTTCTAAACGAAAGACAAAATTCTCTTCCAATTACTCCGACAAAATGGGTGAAAACCTTTAGAATATGTCGTGTTTAAAAATGCAAAGTATAAAAACATTTAAAAGAAATCCTATATATATAAAAAAAGTCTATTCCCGAAAGTCTGGCAAAGGGGAATGATTTTATTCTAAATATAGAATATTAAGTGGGTTTTGGATTCCTGGACTTTTATCTAGTAAACAGATAGATCTAAATATGAAACGAGATCCGTAATCGTTTTCCTATAGATATATTTATTCCTCTGGGGAGTTGTATAAAGGGACAAAATTATCCTTTTACAGAAAATTCCTGGAACCCTATATCCGATCATCCGAAAAGCCCAGTAAATCTTCTTACGTCCAAGGCTGCTGATCAGGGAACTCGACTTGGCTACAAAACTGATTTAAACGTATTATCCTTGTATCTAGCTATAGTAATTGGGACTGCTTAATGTACATGATCCAGATACCTATGCCAAATACCATTACAAAGATAAAAACCATAATTTTTTCTGTCAATCGTTATTCCTGTTCTTTTCCAATAAAAGAAGCTTAGATTTCTTTCAGGAAAGACGTCAGGCCAAAAATTTAAACATTTTTCTTAGAAAATACTACGTGACCCAAAATATCTACCTAAAAATACCATAATATACCTACCTGACCTCAGAAAATTTTATATTCTCTCGCGGCAAAAGAGTTTTGTGGTTTAAAAGTACCAGAGATACGTTCTATTCCCATTCACTCTTCTAACAGCATCAAGTACATGCCACCAAATGGGTTAACAAAGGAAATTACAAAATATATATTCAATTGAACTGTAAGATTAATGTAAATCTTATAGTAAATAACTATGCAAAAACTAAGTAAGTAAGAGGCTTTCTGTGTTTACCATAATTTGGCAGCCCTGAAGAGGGTAATAATAACTTAAAATCGATATTAATGTTGTTACCTGTAACGTCATTTCCATCAAAAGTCTTATTTCATTAATTCTTCGTTACGTTTCAAGCTTGCAAATCATTTGAAACGATCCATAAGATTAAAAAGAAATGAACGAATATTGAAACATTTTGGTGACAATGATGTTTCAAATAATGACATTATTAATAATCATATATGAAGTCCGTTTTACAGTTCCATGCACGGTTTTCTGTTTTTCTCATTTATGAATATATAACATTATAAAGATGTTACCAAATTAGAAAAAGGAAACCCTGGAAGCAACAAAATTAAGCAAGAAGAAACCCAAAAAATAACCAAATTAAGCAATTAAGAAAGAAGAAACCCAAAAATATAACCAAATTGAGCATGAAGAAACTCAAGAAGTTATCAAATTAAGAAGGAAAAAACCCAAGAATTTATCAAATTAAGAAAGAAGCAGCAGATGAAGTTACCAAATTTCAGAAAAAAACACATACGATATACGAAAATGTAATAAAATATACCCAATTTTTATAAATAGAGCTTCAGCAATCAACATGTAAAAGAGGATAGTAGTTGTGACAGAATGTATAGTCGAGGGATTGATATGAATACGTTCCGTGTTTGTGGTAGCGGGATTCAATGAAACTCAGAAATGGATTGATACATTTATTGTTGCACAGAAATCATGGTTGATCTTGCGAACGACGTTCACATTTTTGCGTGCCCTGTCCTCCTCACCCTATCAGCCACTGAAAATGGTACATTACTAATACTAATATATCTTCCTCCATGCTCTTTCTGATGATATGCAGATTCAGTTTTTCATATTGGCATTTGCGCAAGTGTTAGCTGATACTGTGAAAATTAAATTTTTTTTCTAAAGTTTTCACCATCTAAAACTAATTAAATATTTCAGAGTGTACATGGAGCGTGTAGATATAATCAACAACTTTGGTTTAAGATCAAAACCAGCACCATAGCTTCTCGCATTTACGAGTTACACTGATTTGAAATTTCCGCAGAAGCCCAAAATTTCGAATTTATGTTAAATCCCGCCCCGAGTTCTGAGCATGCTCGACCGTGAGTTCATATTTCAGAGCAAATCATTATAGGCGAACTTGTAGCTTCTGAGTTATTAATGGGTTTCGGGGGGGAGGGGGTATACATGCAAACGTTACATCAAGATTTCTCAGATGTTATCCAGTATTTTAGTGGTTTTACAGATGTATTCACGTCAAAAAACGTGAGTTTTGTGTCGTTTAAAGAACAAAAATCTACATTTCAAATGATATTTTTTGAAATGCATTTTATTTTTACTTGTCAGTCTCCAGTTTTGTCGAAAACCACTAAAATAGTTATTAAGAAACGCAAAAACTAAAAATCTGGGTGTTTTATTTTTTTTTTTAAAGATGCCGAAGCTTATATTGTGCTTATTGGCTACGTAATTATAAAGCACTGAAGCTTATTGCGTATTGTAATTAGAAAATTATGTGAAGCTTGAATTCAAACTTTTGCTAAGAAGCTCTGGACCCGGCCACCTCTTCTGTTATCAGAAGCGTAGCCAGGGGGAGGTTTTAGGGGTTGTAACCCCTAATCGCAATGAAATTTTGTATATTTAAATAGGAATATATGAGTTGTAGCTCTGTAACCCCTCCCATTAAGCCTATAACCCTCCCCTTATGAACTTTCGCTCCACTGTCTGTTATCACCTTCGTCCTCTTGGATGAACTATCACTGTACTTATAATTTGTCGCTACTTCATACTATTTTATTCTCAATAAAGAACCGGGGAAGATGCGATTTTGACCTTTCGGGGATATCGCTTCGTCCTCAGCTAAACCCTTTCCACAATTTTTGGCCTTCCAGAAATTTTAAACGTGCTGCGTTTTACTTGAGGATTAGAGGTGATGCTTCTCACTGGACCTTGTACTCCAGAACCCAACTTCGATTCTTCTAACACATCTCGTTAAGAGCTCTGATCCAAAACGGAATTTCTACTTCCTCTTTCTTCCCTTCCTCATCTCTTAGACTCCTACCTCTCCTGGAAACACAGTGCCCCTTGCTCGGCCAACATTTTCAGATTATCATTTATTATTATTTATTATTCCTTGTATACAAAACAACAAGCTCGGCTATCTTCCCAAAGTATCAAAGTATCTTTTCGAAGTATCTTCCAAATTATTTTTCCACAGGCTTATGTGATACTCAGCCAAACAAAAACTGAGTGATTTATTAGTTTAATGGCAGTGTGTCAAATGTCAACAGTCCATCCGTGGCAGTTTTCGGTTGATGGGTCTCTACGAGTGGCACTTCCTCTGACTTTATTGGCGCCTTCTCTTTCATGTCAGGAGGCATAACCCGGAACGCTACTGAACTTTAAATGATGGCTACATTTGGGGGGGAAAGGACCAGTAAATGTACTTTGACACGTGTGATATATGAATCGCTTGATATTAAAAGCGAACTTCTTAGTTCTTCAAACTACATAAGAGAGGCAACAACCTTTCTGTTTATATTAATGTTTGAGCTGTGAGTTGAACTTTTATACATGGATGGCACCTGTGCTCACAGGGCCCGATGAAGCCAAATTATATTGATTGGGACCCCTCCCTAGGCACTCGCAATAAAATTATTCAATAAGTAAGTAACAAATGCAAACTCTTGTTATATACAGGGTGTTTTTTAACGCCCGAAAGAAAAGTATATAGCATGATTCTTTGCAAACTTCTAAGCGAAAAATGTTAATGTGAAAATGCTGAGAAATCCATATTTCCGTAGTTATTAAGGTTTGAAGCTTATCCACTTTCACGCTGTTTCCATTTGTTAACGCCTTTTATAGTCCTGTTGAAACGAATTAGAAAAGACTTGTTTTTGTGTGTTGAAAAGGCGTGGAATAAATGTTTTTGAGCGTTTATTCGGTAATTTTACTTTGAAAGCCAACGCACATGCGAATTTGTTTTTCCCTAGCCAATAAGGTAGAAATTACGTCACGTAGTCAGTGAGTTTAGTAAAGCAACCATTGAGATTTCATTCTTCGCCAAATATCACCAAGTAACACCAAAAGTGGATGCATAAAAATAATTAGCAAAAAAAAAGTATATTTTTTACCTCTCATAGCAAACACATACAATCGTGTAACATTAGTATTTAAAGGAAAGTAAAAAGTAACAAATTAAAAAGTGAGTTGATTTAAAATTTGGGTCCGCTTAAGCATTAGGTAAGCACATTTCTGGCCGTTTTACACTCCCCCTCCCCCCTGTAAGAAAACATAAGCAAATACCTGCCCCCACCTTCATTCTAATGTAATATTTCAGTTCTCTAATTTTTTGGTATATTTTAAAATAAGAATGCAATGTGTGATGCATATTATAATTCTTATTTACATTTTTATTGTAATATTGAGCACTTATTTATAAGTTTGTTTTAATATTAAATGCTTATTTATGCATAGGGAATAATCAAGACGAATTATCACATTTAAAAATGCTTTAATGCGCTGTTAATAACTATTTTCGTGGTATTATAAAGAATTTTGCTACATTTGTAATATTAATGTTTTTTAATTGTAAGCAAATAATGTGCAATAAATAAGAAGTGGTTTTGATAAAATAAATTTATTAAAAACAATACATTCATTATATAATTTTAAAATGTTCTGAGAGCCACGGGGAGCATAAAAGGGGGGCCCACGGATTAAATAGGGGTGAGAGTCATCGGATTAGATAATCAAATATTGAAATGCGATTAGCTGTATTTTGAATCCTACTCTATGTGTGTCGTGTAAGTATTATTGTGTCGTATAAGTATTGCAGTTCTCTCTAAAAGGTTGTCACTTTATGACAATGTGCTTCTTCTATTATTTTCTTTGTCTTACGTAAAAATGTTTCAGACCCCCTTCCCGTTGTCAGAAAAAATAAGCAAATCTAAAATACACCCCTAGCTCAGAGATGCGTACATAATACTCGAATGGTTCTTTTATTCTATTTACATTTTACCTAAAAATTTACGTTGTTATGTTTTTAAAAGCTATTGACATCTACAACGTGTAGCATAGTAATAAGGTAAAGATAGTTAACTTTTTGAGAACAAAGAAAGCATTTTTGATCTGATGTATGCACTTCAGTAGTACTAAGTAGTCTAATGTATGCACTTCAGTAGTACTAAGTAGTCTAATGTATGCACTTCAGTAGTACTAAGTAGTCTAATGTATGCACTTCAGTAGAGACGAGACCATAGTCTCTGGGTCCGCTGAGCTATGTTCAACATCTAGTAAGTGCTATTGAATTGAAATATATCGCATTATCGAAGTTACATTAAACCATCGGTCCCGCTGCAGTTAAGTCTTTGTGCAATTTTGAGATGTAAAATATGCGAACTTATCCAAATGCTTTAAAATCATCAAATTTACAGTCAAATTCAGCACCTATTTTGAGAATTTTTTGCTACAAAAATGGCAAATTGAAGAGGACAAGAATAATTTTTGGTAGCCTCATTTTTTAGCGTTGTGAAATGTAATATGCTTTTTTCCTATGCCTTCTCCAAAATATATTATTTGTGGTCAAGCGAAATTATTTTTTCCAAAAGTATAATTTTTGTGCTATTTATCATTTTACTTTCTTATTTAAAACATCTAAATATGTAGTCACGTCTTCAATAAGCAAACTTGTTAGTAATCAATAAGTGCCTTTTTGCCCATATTGAACATTCATGTCATTGACATGTCATTCATGTCATTGACAAACATGTCAAAAATAACTTCATGCTCAAAAAGTCACATGAGCACTGCACATTTAGAAAATCATCTAACGCTGTTATTTATAATAAAATCAACACATTCTCATCTGATCGTGTGCTAATGTTAAGTTACATCTATTTGATATACTGTAGTAGTTAATCGTCATGATATTTTTGGTTAAATCATAACATTGCGGTATTCAATAATTCTCGTTCTTAATTCTCATATTGCAGCGCATGTAATTGTTAATTATAATAAAAAGAAAAAAATAATTTAAATCATAATATACAAATATTGATGTATTCAATAATTTTTTCACTACAGAAAAAAATTATATTTTAAATAATGTTTCATATAGCGAAAATACTGTGTGAAGCAGAATCTAAATAAGCGTAATGAAGTGATTATAATCGAATATAATAGATTACATTTTCGCGAAAATTACACCTGTAATTGTAATTGAATGTTTTGAAGTAGCTGTAATCTGCAATATAATCATAATCACACTTTTAAATTTCATTTAATCATAATCGTTTTTTGAAATTCTTAGGTAGTCGTAATCATAATCGCTATGATTATAATCGTAGTAATAATCGAAAATGAAACTTGACTGTAATCGTAATCAAAATAATAACCTGAATTTTGATACTTAGATAATTGTAATCCTAATCATAATCCTACTATAGTAATCGTTCCAAAGACTGGTGTTAGTAGATAAATAAATGGTAGTGAACAAATAAATAGTAGTAAATAAATAAATGTTAGTAAATAAATAAATAAATAGTAGTAAATAAACAAAGCAGAATCCGAAACATGCTAGTTTTTAAAATAAGAGAAAAATTGCCAATTCCTGCAACCCTTACTAACTTTTGGTATAAATACGTATTTTCCTTACGCCACTAGATCCGTTTTTTTTCCTTAAAAGTAGGTTGTTCTTGAAAAAAGGAATTTATTTTTCTTACGCGGAATTTATCGGAATCAAAGGGAAATTTATTTTGCAAGAGGGGGGCTTAGTAACTTGTTTCGCTAGTGGTATTTATTAAGAAAAGGGTGGTCAAAAATTTCTCTAATTGGCTGGATTTAAATTCTTTATAACTTCATAAATAATAATTTTTCATTATTTTTGCATTGAAGTTTTTTGCTTAGAATTTTGCAAGGAATCACGCTATATACTTTTCTTACCGTCGTTAACAGACACCCTGTATATTATCTGCATAATCAATAATTTAAAGCCGCTTCAATGACGCCTAAGTTACAATTAAGAAAAATGTAATATTAATAAATTACTAAGTTATAATTTAAAAAACTGGGTTTTAAACTGCATTTTGCATTTCTAAAAAAGATCACATACAAAATTTGGGGGCATTAATGATATAGGGACCACGGAAGTCCGTGATTTTATCTGGTCCAGTGTGCTCACACACAATTATCTGCTCAGGAGATTTAACTCATGAATAAAACATTAATACAAACAAAAAAAAATATTCAATTCTCCTGTAAAATCTAAGAAAGACAAAAGTTCTCTCTTAAAATCAAGCAATTTATATACTATAATATAATGAATTACACTATACACAATATTGTCACCTTTAAAATTTATTTACGTCGTTATCAGATGTAGCCACATGCTACTTCCTTCCGAATGAGGTTCCATTCTGAAGAAAGTAGTACGTCACTACTGAAATAATTAGTTCATATTCACACGAAAGCTATATCATTTGAAATCGATTTCAGTTCGGTAAATTCTCAAAAGAAATAGTGCGGCAACCGTTGAATAACTGGTGTATATTAGCGCTCTAAACAATAAAAAGCTTGAATACATAAAATTCTTTACACCGTTCTTTTTTTAAGCAGCATTTTTCCATCACTTTCTTATTGTTGGCCAAAATTCGCGCCAATTGTCGCCAATGTCAAAGCAACGTTTTCAACGTCAAATTAATGTTATAATTTAATTAAACATATAAGCTCTTACAAATCACAAAGAATGAAAATTGCATTTCATCAACCAGTTATTTTAATAAAGAAAATCAATAACAATTTTAGAACTACAGTCATAGTTGTTAAACTTACTGTTAGAGGGTTTCAATAGATATTGAACCCGTTGTTGCTTTTGGTCTGCGTCTGTCTGTCTGTATGTACGCAATAAAAAGGAAAGGGCAAGGGTCTTCTGTAAATGCAATAATTATGGTTGTTGTTAATGCTGAAAACCTACCGATTTATTTGAGGATTATAGAGTTGCAAATTAAAGAGCTGCGAATTGGAGAGTTGCGGGTTAGAGAGTTGAGAATCAGAGAGTTGCGAATTAGCGAGTTGCAAATTAGAGAGTTGCGGATTAGAGAGCTGCGAATCAGAGAGTTACCAATCAGAGATTTACGAATTAGAGAGTTGCGGAGTAGAGAGCTGCGAATCAGAGAGTTGCCAATCAGAGATTTACAAATTAGAGAGTTGCGGATTAGAGAGCTGCGAATCGGAGAGTTGCCAATCAGAGATTTACGAATTAGAGAGTTGCGGATTAGAGAGCTGCGAATCAGAGAGTTGCCAATCAGAGATTTACGAATTAGAGAGTTGCGGATTAGAGAGCCGCTGATTAGAGAGTTGCGAATTAATGTTAATTAAAACCCGCTAAATTTAAATATCGACCTTAGGTGATTTTCTTTCACTTGCTTGTTTAGACTATTCATGGTTTAAAATTCATGTTGTTACATTTGTTATTTTAAGCAACTGCTAATTCACACAGTCGACGAAAAATAATTATTCTCTTCTCTTCTGAAACCTCTTTAAGTTGATTATGTTCTTTAAAACTCTGCCCCTTACACGTTCCATCTGCGTCTCTTAATTTCCACCTACGCCAGTAGGTAACAGCAAACCTCAGAGGGAGATAATTATTCTTCACATACATTGCTTCCCTTTACAAATGGAATTTTGCATTTTTGCCTACATTTGTACATGACGCTGTCGGAATAATTCGTTAGGACATTAATTGTAAACAAAGCACACAAAACACAAAGGAAAATACAAGCTGTTGATATATGGCAATGGCGGGTCTAGAAACCTTCAAGGTGGGGAGGTGGCGGTTTGTTTCCGATTCCTATTTTTAGCCAAGTGTCCAGTACTTTTCAATTCTTTTTCCATGATTGATATAATCCTGACTAGGGGAGGAGGGGCGACAGCACCATTTTCCCCTTAGACTCGCCGGTGATATATTGTCATGAAAATAATTAGTTCAAACGTAAGATCACACATGGCTGTTACGTTTCTCAGTGATTTAATGGTCAGATTGGGTTTTTTTTTCTGTAT
>QLNU02003225.1:1119531-1131562 GCA_006491805.2 Dysdera silvatica | reverse complement strand
TATAGAAAATATTTATAGAGATTATTTATAGAGAATATTTATAGAGATTATTTATAGAGATTATTTACAGAGAATATTTATAGAGATTATTTATAGAGAATATTTATAGAGATTACTTATAGAGATTACTTATAGAGATTATTTATAGAGATTATTTATAGAGATTATTTATACAGAAAATTTATATCCCCCCAATGTGTGTGTCTATATAGCGTGTAAGATAATTTCCTTTTCATAACTTCTGGCCCGCCGACAGAATAAAAAGGTTAAAATAGTGGCCCGTTATGAAAACTAATTGAGAACCACTGCTATACTGCCTTCTTTTTTTCTCATTTCATTCAAAATTAATTTTATTTTGAAATTGATTATTTATAAAAATTCATTTTTCATAACTAATTTACATCTAATTACTGCTTATATATCCTATTCACATTTTCATTATTCTCACATCGTCGCAAAATATAAATTTAACTTTCTACATCCACAAGTTTCTTAAAGCTTATCTTCTTATTAGGGGTTTCTTGCTTCTTCGATGAAAGCTCAAGGCTTTCGAAAAACGTTTAAAGCCGAATAAATTTTCGTTTCAAAAACTGTGCCTATTGTGTTTTGTATTATTCATCGACTTATCTTATTCCTAGCTTATACAAGATCACCACATCTTTATCATTATTTAAAAATGCCCAAATATAAATATGCCTAAGACGTCGCACAACATAAAATCGCTAAAAACATTGAATAATATAAAATCGCCTGAAGTATTATACATAAAATCATAAAGAAAAATATAAGATACAGAATTACATAAAAAAAATGACAACATAAAATCGCATAAAAAAGAATTGAGCAATACAAATTCTATCAACTGTCTGTACATTAAATTTCATCAAAAATATTACGCAATGCGATGTTATTTTGAAAAGGACGCATAATGTGATGATCCTTTAACATAAAATTGCACTATGAAACTTCAGTGTGAAGATTATATACAACATAAAACTTCACAGTGAATATTACACACAATATAAAATTTCACTATGAAGATTGCGCATTCAACATAAAACTTTACTATGAAATTGCGCATAACATAAATATCCCTAAGATCGCATGATATAAAATTTGATTAAAAATATCTTAAGGCAAAATTTTTGCCTTACGACATTCTTGATTGAATGTGAGACAAAGAATTAAAATGTAAAATAATATACGATATAAAATTTCAACAAAAAATGACTGGAAAAAAAAACTCGAAAGGTATCGCATAATATAAAAATACATTAAAATGTGTTTTTATGCTATGCGATGTCCTTTTAAAAATAAAAAAATTATATCAACATTATGGTACGATATAAAGCTGCGTTTCACATGAACATATTGAATACAATCACATGAAAACATCTAAGTAAGTCAATATCAGTTGAACGATATATCGCTTTTTTGAACTTCATATCATGCAGTTATAATATTAAGTATAAATATGCAACACAATTAAGTGGAATCTTGGTAAGTTGACAAGTCCCATGGGGATAAACGATTTATGTTGAGTATCAAGTTATTGAGGTAGAGAAAAATTATATATATATAATATACATATATATATATATAACTTTTAATGATTTCATTAAAATTTTTAAAGGAAAATATACAATTAAACTCTAGAACAAATAATTTTGTCGATTTATTTATATTGTTCATGTTTATATTTTTCATGTTGATTCACCACTTGCTCCGCTGGATAAATATTTATGAACTCCTATACAATAAAAATTGTTTTTAAATACGTTCAAAGAAGTCACAAATTGTAAATTGATTTTTCATTGAATACAAACTATCTAAAATTTACAGAAAATGGATTTTCATTATGTATTTGTGTGTACTTGAGCGCGTATCTGCTTTGGGATGTCGGGTTTGCGATTTCTATTATCCATAGCACAATACATGCCAAGCAAGGACATTAAATAAAGGAACACAATGCAGTTCAAACAAAATTACAAGGAAGGTCGAATTATCCGAAAATCAACTTATCCGATTGTCGAAAGAGCGAGACTGTACTATACAGTGTTAAAAATAAACATGAATCTTTATAGTAGCATGAATGATTGAACACCATTGTAGTATTAAACGTGAAAGAACGAACCTCATTAGAGTATTAAGTATGAAAGAATGAATGTTAAGCTATTAAGCATCGTTAAAGTGTTAAGCAACGACAAATTAACATGATTATTGTTTTAAATATGACTGAATGAATATTCTTGTAGAATGGTACACACATGAGTATATGAATGAACCTTACACTGTAGTAATTTTACACGGATATGATTTATACGCTGGAATTATCCTCCGTATCTTCAACCACATATATTTGTGGCTTCTCGCCATTTTGTGTTTATTCGAGTTCGTTAAAAATTGTGCTCGAGGAGATTGCAAGAGCGAGGACAATTGTGGTACGTCAACTTCAAGAAAGAAGCCATAACATCATTCAAGACAAGCCTGAAATAACTTCCGTAAAGGAATGTTCTGGAAATGGAAACTGTTTGAAGCAAATTGCAGAAGAAGGGGGAAGCTGAAGAGTTCGGGGCAACAGTTTCCATAGGGATAGACCGTTGCTAAGGCACCTGTGTGTTCGATTCTCAAATTTGTTCGGCTTTGAAGGCGCGTCGCCATTGAAGACGCTTTTAGCAGCCAATTTTCAATGTCTTATTCCTTTATTTAATCAAAAACACATCCTTCCGCCTTTGCTTTAAAGCCTTTTTATGATAAAACACATCATCTTACATACTTTACTTTCGCAGTTAATTGCAACTTCACCTTTTCTTCGCGTCTCTTTTTTGGAAGGCGCCTACAGCCATGGTAAAATCTCGGATAAAAGGCAAAAATGTCTTTTGAAAAGAAGGACTGAAAATGCTGTACGATTATTTTAAATTTTTTAAAATATCTTCTGTGTATGCAAGTGCGGGAAGTAAACTTCAGGAGAAAAGTAGTGTTTATCCTATGTGCAATAACATATATTACATGGATTGAGATAGAGTTTGGCAGGCATGTGTAGTACATACGTTAATATGCAAGATGTATGCAGAATCGAACATCAGATCTGTCCATCACTTATTTCAAGGCAGTAATTTAACGACTAAAATTTTATGAATAAAACAGTTAAATATAATTAATTTGGTTAATAAATGACATATATAATATATATTAATACAGCGTACGTTTTATATCCATATTTATATACGTATGCACCCTATACAAGCAATGACAGATGAAACAATAAAAAAATTATAATTATTTTAAAATGAATGACTATTATTAATTAATGATTTTTAGTTTAAATCCAGAAGCTCATTTTCCCAGTAATCTATACCCAGCATTTCTGTCAAAACTCTCTAGCCTTCGCTCATTCTGCCTTCACTTGACAAAGGGAGCAGTTGGCTCCCGAAACGTCGTGTTTTTAAACCTTACGCCAGTGTCGAAATAACTGTTTGTTATGGAATCTCCTGGTGAAACTCTGTATTGTTTCGTTATAAACTCTCCATCTGCATGCATGTCTTTTCACAGCATGAAACCTACAAACCACGAGCTACCACTGACCAAAAAATCTTTATGGTCCTTACCATCGTTATGTTCCAAGAATGCATAGGTCATCGGTCACGAGAGCGGTGATTTAATGTGACCTTTTAACCGCAATATATTTGTCTTTTACGGTGTTAGGACATTTGAAGTCATGCTGCGTCTGGACCTATAATTTCCCCTGGAGTCCGGTGTGTTTTTTTTTTTTTTTTTTTTTGAGAGGGGAATCATTAGAAGCTGAATCTGGAGTAACGACGCAATAGATGAACGCGTTACAACTGCACCATAATATATTTACAGCATGCCCGTATCCAGAGGTGGGGGGGGTCTTGGGGTCGGATCCCCTCGAAACTTAATTTTTAATGAAGCTTGGCAACTGCCTTAAATGCTATGATTGTATCAATACATACTGTGAAAATTTTTGAACTCCACCCAAATTTAAATCCCGGCTACAATCTTGATTTACAGGCATATGTTTACAGAGCCCCACATTTTTATAGATAAAAAACGAGCTGGATGAAAAATAAACCACCGACCTATTGAAGTAGATAACTACTGATAACAATTTTACTGAAAAGAATTACCCTGTGGAGGGTGATAATACCTTACATAGATAGCTACTATACCACAGGAAGCACAAGTGGTAATTATGCATATGTGAATCAGAGGCAAGCTTATAGTAGAGTAGGGCCTCTCGCACTATTTTGTTATTTGCAATACTTCCAAAACTTCAATAAACTTCCTAAAAATTTGAATATTTATCACGTGCAACAAAATTTGAATAACTTTACAAGTAACCATTCCAAATGGTATAAAATTTTTCTATTGAAAACAGAACAAGAAATTAATTTTCAGGGACAGCGAGTAAAGAAATGTGTCCGATTTTTAATTGGGGGGGAAAAGGGAGAAATATTGCAAATAAGGTAGACATAAATATATGTGGTTGAAAAGAGAATATTTTTGGATTAATTTCTAAACTGTCATTAAAGCGAGACTTACCAGCTACAGGATATGAAAACCAAATATTAGGACAGGCAACTAGTCGTTATATTGTGTTTGAAATCGTGTGAAACACACGTACCAGTGTGTTTATAATTATGTAAACTTTACTAGCATTAGCGAAAAGTGCTCAGAGTATGGATAAATTCCGCGTGTGTCCTATGTGCATGAGGCTCCAAAGCACATTAAGGACAATTTAGATGGAATTTATCCACAAATTTTTGTTATATCACAAATTTTTAAAAGCAATATGCTAGTCACTACATGGCCTGCCGACCAGAGCATTTATTTCCGACTCAAACTAATAAAAATTCTCTGTGATCCACAATGCCTCAAGAAAAATCATCTTCCATGGCAAGTGCATCTATAGAAAATAGTATTGCCACAAAACTCGATTTATTACAACTGTTTGATGATTTTTATATCAAAGAATCCACGATTTTTTTAATTATAGGAAGAAGAATGATTGCAGGTAATAAATTTCATAATTTTCTGCCTTTTATCTTTGCTGAATTAGTTTTTTTAGCCCTTGACTGGAAGGACAGAATTGGCCCTTATATAATATAGCCCTCATTATTTAGTAAACATATCATTAGTTTGTTTCTTTAAAAAATTTCATGATCTTTAATAATTAAATTAATCAATAATAAAAATTTCTTGATCAGTTTTAATTAAATAAGAATAAAATAAAGCTTAAACTTCAATAACATCAGGCCCCTTCAAGGATCCAAATTGTTTGTTTGTTTGTTTGTTTTGTGGTTTTACGGCTCAAAGACTACAATGGTCATGCTGCGCCGGGACCTACTGTTTTCCGAGGAATCCGAACCTCTTATGGCCTAGGGAACCAAACCCCGGACTACAGTGAGCAGTGCGATCTTTTTATGAGATCTCTGAGTAAGCGTTCTTTGTACACTGTTGGGAGTCGAACTCGGATTAACGGCGTACTCTTTCAAGGATCCAAATTTGCGGGCCCTACGATCTGGCTACTACTTGGCTCATACGTAAATCCGACATTACCTTTTATAGCACAAGGACATATACAATCATTCGATATTCTATAGATCAGGAAAATATACAGTTCGCGAAAAAAGTATAAGGACAAGCGAAAACCCGCCAAATCTAGAAATCTTTTAGACGGAAACGTATGCAAATTTCTTAGGGAAAAACATGATAAAATTAAGTTATTTTTCATGTAAATTAGTTAAACTTTCCAAAAATAGATAGGTATAAATTTATTTTGTGAATTTTAAACCCATATGATCTTGGAAAAAAATATGAGGACAACTGATTTTTCATCTAAAATTATAGTAAAGTTTGCATATTTGAAAGCATAAAATGACCATTTCAAATATAAAGACTGGGTTTCTATACAAAATTCACACTTGCCTCATTTCTGCACGAAATATTATATTGTTAAGAAAATATTACAACGTCTGACCAAGATTTACCACAATTAGTAAACTTTCACTCCTGGTTCAAAGTAGTATAAGAAAAGATTCCACAGCGTTTTAAGAACTGCTGTTCACTCTTTCAAGCGAAGTATTGATGAAGGGAACACTATTTCTCGAAACGTTGTGGAATGTTTTCTTATACTTTGAACCAGTAGCGAAATTTTATTAATTATTCACTCCTTAGTTCTTTCATATTGTCATTTGGAATGCTTGGAACTCGTCAAGCCGATTATTAAATTATTTTTTTTCGAACATCCGCTCAGGAAGTATTTATTTTATTATTTTGCATTATTATACCTCGTATTTATACTATATTCATTTAACTACCTGAGAAATAAACATACTGTATTGCATACGTTAATTGCCAAATCATTTCTAACTTTTCAATGAAGTGTCAATCTTTGTATTCCCTGTGTTGATTGTTAAACCATTTTCATTTTATCAACAAAATATCGACCTATTTACATTTTTTCTTAATTGCCAAATCATTTTCTATTAAATTTTCAGTACTATTTCACCGACGTTGAACTTCCGTGGAAAGAGGGTAGACTCTCAAAATCCCCAGGCAATTGTTGAAACTTGCCAGAAGTTTTCGCGCTCGTGAAACAAGAACATTTTCAAATATGAAAAATTCATGAACTGCATAGTATGGCTTCTTTTATAATGAATTCTCCACAACTTCTGAAGCCTTCCAAATTTCAATTTTCACCATTATGGACGTGACACTTAGATATTCTTTCCCTAAAAATAAAATTCTCCTTTAGGGACCATCCGCAAATGACAGATTGAGACAACAATGCTCTAAATGGACCAAATGTTATGCACATCTCATCCACGTGTGTGTGTAAATTTGGGCACTATGGGGATTGAGAAGAGTGGTAATCTGTAATTTTGTTCTCTATGAAAAAAACAGACGTAATAGTAGTAGTAGTAATACTTTATTCCTTATTATTTTATACCGCAGGAGACCATACAAACGATTTGCTTGGGAAATGGAAAGAGAGCAGTAGCGATGCTAGTAACGGGGCTCTCTTTCCGGTAGAAAAAACAAGGGATTTCTCGTATTCAACAAGAAACAACAAAGATATTGATTCGCGCGTACAAATCCGCATTGTTATTAAGAGATTTACATTCGCTGGTGTATCACATTTACAGAGTTTATGAGCAGAGTCTTGACTCGAAAAGATGTTACAAGTGAAGATTGAAGTCTAAGTGACGTATGAAAGTACAGGTACCAATAACGTACGGGAAAACAAGTTTTGGTTATAAATTGGTAATATTAGAGTCTTAATTATGACTCTGTCCTCATTCACTTTCCGCGTAACCAACAATAACAAATATCTGAGGTCTCTTATAGTTACATGGTTTTAGTCTACCAGTCATTTTGAAGTTTAAAATGACTGGCATTGCCAGATTTATGTAGAGGACAAGCAAGTGCATGCCTAGGGGCTTCACAATTTTGGGGCCTTGATGGGGCCTGGTGTTATTTAACTTCAAGTCATAAGCGTACGCGAACTGTTCATAAAGTGGGTTATAGGCTCAATGGGGGGTTACAGAGCTACAACTCACATATTCCTATGTTAAATATATAAAGGTGTTGGCGGTGTTGAGGGGGTTACAAACCCCCTCAGCACCGCCTGTGCGCGCCAGTGGTTCAAGCATTATTTTATCCTTAACAAAGGACCTATAACTTTCTCATACTTCTATATTTGCATATCCATAGTGAATGATAACCGAACTATGGATATTTGCATATTCATAGTGAATGATAACCGAACTATGGATATTTGCATATCCATAGTTCGGTTATTATTCACCATACTATTTGAAAGCCCTGCTATTTTGATACCCTGCTCTACAAATGTTACAATTTCGGCCTACAATTTACGGCCCTTCCCCCAGATACACATACTTTATTATTTACCCCTTATGCTTACAGATAAGCCCACCACGTATGCGAGCATCGAAAACCTACGGATATATAGGCTTGTAGCAATTAAACATATATTTTCCTTTTAACTTTGTCCTTTGAATTTACAACATCAGATGACTGCACCGCAAGTTTGAAACTAAAACAAAGGCGCTGAAGCCCAATACTTTTTTTAAATTCTCGCCCGCATTCCGCTATTAGACGGATCTCCTTATTTAAGTGCCCATTCTAACTTTTCAGCCTAGGGTAAATAAAGATCTTAATCCGATTCTGATAACTTATCACTAATTATATGACGTAGAATTAAAGCGAAGTCGTTTTACTGAGACGTGAAGCACATTTGCTTTAATTAGGTTCAGATTAGTGGATATGATGTCGAAGTAGTGAATATGTACATCAAATTCCACATAGAAATGTAGTAGGATAAAAAAAAACTATATCTCTTAAAGTCTGAACACTTACAATTTTCATACGCAAAATATTTCAGTCACTGAAACCTTCATTCGTAATAAGTCGTAATAAAAATTCAGTGGGATAAATACATGCGTACTCTTTAGTAGCTGAGCCAAAACTGACTTTTTACTTAGAATTTCAAAACCTTTTATACCAAAGAGTTGCTGGATACGTAAAGTGAAATACGCATACGACGAACTGACGTTTGCTTATAGCACACGGTATTTTTTCGTAATATCTAGTACGAAAAATTGAACCATATGTAATATTTATATACGTTTCACGAAAGGTGATTTTGTAAGGTATTATTGCCCTTAACAGTGGTAGCACAATTGCCAAATGGTCAACGCACAAAATCATGGAGACATATTTTTGGTTTTGTTATCTACAAAGTATGATGTTTTGTTATCCACAAAGGGTGGTGTTTTGTTATCTACAAAGTGTGATTTTTTTGTTTTGTTATCTACAAAGTGTGATTTTTTGTTTTGTTATCTATAAAGTGTGATTGTTTTGTTTTGTTATCTACAAAGTGTGATTTTTTGTTTTGTTATCTACAAAGTGTGATGTTCTTTATTTCGTTATCTATAAAGGGTGATGTTTTTTGTAAATCAGGACTATTTAAATCTACTTGGACATGATATCGAAACTAGTTAGACCAAATTTATTATGTGAAAATTATGGAAGGTTCCTTGTCAAACGAGCTTCGTTTTAGGACACGATTATGCTACATGTTCACGATTTTCGACCAATTTGGTCTTTAGATCACCACTGGCTATTAGATTTGTACAGTTGGAAAAAGGTAAATCTTTTCTTAATAGATTCTTAGGCTTCATATATGTCTACGAATTTTAATCCCTCTCTGTGGCTTTCTGAGTCCTCCTGTAACAAGCGTCTCACTACGGGCCTGAATTGATGTACAGAATAAGTGACAGAATATAACGAAGATTATTTTAGCGGGGATACTGAATGTAAAATTTTTTAATCAAATGAAAATGAAATTTTATTTAATGAATACGTACATGAAGAAATGGCAAAATTAAAAGATAAAGGATTATAATTAAGTGAGATAGAAACAAAAACAGTGTTTTCATTCACAGTCGAGGCAAAATTCTCCGACTTTTCTAGATTTTCTCTGACTTTTTCGTTAAAATCCTCGAACCAACTACAAACACCGCAAGAACTGATTTCTGAGAAAACTGCTTCACGTTCATAGGGAATTTATTCCCCTGACTTCTCCATGTTTGACCAAAAAAAATCTTGTTTTTTCCCTAACTTTTAGGGATAAAGTCAAATTCACTGACAATTACCGATTTTCCATGTTCCCTATCTTAAGTGCGTGGAGACCATAAAAAAAGCTTCAAAGGGGAAAATTTAAATGGGTTCTAACAGAAAAGATATCCAAATGCAGAAGTAAAAAACTAATAATATGTAACTTACGGAACAAGGTTAAACCATCTGAATAAAAGCTTGAAAGAACTGAATGAAGACATGGAAACTGTAAAAAAAACATACACCAAAGGAGAAAAGAGCATTGAAGAGAAAATATGCGAGACGTTGGGCCAGATTCTGTTACAACAAGTTGTTGAGAGTATAAGAATATCGTGTATAAAGGCAAGGCCAGATTTTCAAACCGACATACAAAGCATGTACCTAGAGATAGCATCGGAGGTCTCAAATTAAGAGGGATATTTTGTAACACAATTATACAAAACAGGATCAATATTCCAGTTTAATGCCTGCATTGATATGAATTGTGCGTGGATGAGGTTAAGTAATCTTATACGCAGTACCAGATTTCAACATCCTTTACGTGGTATACAGTAATTCTGCTTGCAAAGCTTGGACAACGAGAGATGAAACCCCAAGGCTATTATATGAAATTATTAGATAAAATATTAATTTAAAGAACTTTGTGCAAAAATACCTTCGCATATGTAAGGTTAAGAGTGCAATATGCCGATTTCTTTTTCAAATGTAATTCTTTGACTCCCTTTCTTTGTAAAGGAGGAAGAGAAGGTAATGCAGCCTCTGCTAAGGGGCAGTAATTTCATAAATCTGCCACTTCATGGAGGTATAAATATATCGGGAATAAGGTTACTGACAGATCTTGAACAATAGTTTAAGAACATTCACGAATTTATAAATTACGTAACAGAATTTTCAAACCGATCGCATGAAAAGTGACATTTACCACATAAGATAATTGCTGAGTATATCTATCCGTCTGCAACAAAAATGGAACTAATCAATAATTAATATATGTACATTCAATCGCTCAAATTTTTTATACTACAATTTTGATTAAACCTTCGCATTCTTTAATTGATTTTTGCTTATATCCATAAGACTTTCATTAATATATGCTCCAAATTCATCAACCTTTTCATCAAATCAAGTTCTTTAAATTGAAATATGGGTATAGTCTTTCGACCAAAACCATTTTCCATATATTCTCCAAATTTAATTCATAATTATATTCAAAAAATATACGAAGCCATGGTTCGTGAATTCCCTAAAAACCTTCATCATTATATCAAAACAAAGAGCGAGGAAGTAAGTAAACTTTTAAAAATAAGTTCCATTTCTATTAGCTTGTTCTCCGTGACTAATATCGGCAACTGCTGACTAATTGTTGTTTCGGAAATGACTGCTTTTGCTATTTTGTTCGGTTATTTTGCCGAGTTAATAGCAGTTGTTTCTAACATTTGTTACGCTGTGACCGAAACTACGATTCCGAAGGTACGACTTGACTTAACATCGTACTTTCAGCTCTACCAACAACTGTAGCAACAAGCTCTAATTACGGAAAAGCTTCATCAACAATTCCTAGCTTTATTTATTTAATGTCGCCAGAATTTGAATGGTATTGGCAGCTAGATGCGATTGCGCCCTCTCTGGGAAATATTGATTGATAAGATCCAGAAATATTAATTACAGGAAACCAATTAGGATTTGAAACGTGCAATACTAGTACGAATTTGGAGAAATATAAATCGATAACTTATCTTGGTAATTACATATATGCTGTTTCATCAGTCCGTGTTCTGGCTACTTCATTTCGCTGAGGAAAGGAGGGAATTTTAAAATTCTCACAGGATTCGCTTAATTTAGAATAAATAAATTCTTTATAATAAGTAAATCCATTAGAATAAATAGATTCTTTATTATAAGCAAATTCTTCAGAATAAATAAATTCTTTAGAATGAGTAAATTCTGAATATTGCGGTGCATTAATGATCATTGTGAATGTAAATAATATATGAATATAAACAATTCTAAAATATCCTGACATCTCTAAAAATATGCTAAATTATTAATTTTGAGTTTTAAATTTCCTGTTTTATGCAAATTATGGTCTGTACAAATATTTTTCTCATTATGTATAATTGTATATACATATTTCCGGTTCGACTTTTCATAAATTGCAAATAATCCAAAAATTAAAAAGCAACACGCATAATTTAATTTTCATATATAATTATAGTTCCAATAATTTGTGTAAATAAATATTTCTTGCACTTTACAATAATTGTTCTTAAACAAGTTAATTATTTTGTAAACAAATCTTACAAATAGCTATCTGTTTTTCTTTTTTCTTTTTTTTCGTGGGGTGGTGAGAAAGTACTAACATTTT
>QLNU02003225.1:1105614-1119431 GCA_006491805.2 Dysdera silvatica | reverse complement strand
AGTACTCGGAGTGTGCTTTTCCCCTTTAATCGTCAGGGTGCACGTAGATGCCAGATCTTTAGTGAATCCGCTGTGGTCAGTGTTTAAAACGTCATCAAAAGGATAGTTGTAACAAAAAGTTACTATAAGATATAACTCTCTTCCCAGTAAAATAAATAATTATTTTATGTGTTTTGTATGACAAAAGCTCAGAAGAGGACCAGATACACCAACAGTACGCAAAAATACACGAGTGTGATAATGTAATTCGCCCGATTTAGATAATTGCATATTCTTAAATTACACACAACATTAGGTATTTTCCTAATTAAGATACATTAACGGCCCTAAATGAACGCGTATATGTTGCCTATGTATGTATGTATTAAAAGTGTGAATTAAAGAATTTATCTGTGTTGAGGAATGTGTGTGTGTGTGTTGCATTATGTATTAAAGGCTTTAAATGTATTAAGATGGTATATGTGTTGCATCGTTTATCAGAAATCATGTGTTGCACGAAAGGCTTTATATGTATTAAAATAGCATACATGTTACATTGGACATTCAGAACCGTATATAGTATTATATATTAAGGACCGTATATACGTTCTTTTACAATAAAACACGAAGCACTCCTATTTATATATTCCGATCATCTTGAAATTTCACATGCAAATTCCCTCAGACGAAGCATGCAAATGATTAAATTTTCAAAGCCAATGAGTGTTAACTTCGATCATAGCGCGCATTTCTACTGCGCAACTATCATCGTATAAGAGGTAAAAATTGTGGACGGTTTATTTTTTCTCGTTTTCGGCGTTGCAGTTCCCTGGAGACGCAACCAGTAATGACGTTACGACGTTGACGAGGACCTTATAACCAATTGGATGACTTCGAACGTGGTCGAATAGTGGGGATACGTGAAGCTGGTGGCTCGTTGGCCGTGTGGACACTGCTGTGCAAAGGTGTTGGCAGCAATGGTTTCTGCGAGGAACTCTTCGGCGAAATGATGGCTCTGGAAGGCCAAGGTGCACTAATGCGAGGGAAGATTGGTTGGTTGTGCGACAAGCCCGAGCTGATCCTATGACATCATTGTCCGCCATCCAACGTGCTACTGTGTCTTCCATACCACCCGTGGCACCTTCCACCATCTCACGACGCTTGGCTGAGGTGGGGGTTACGCTCACAACTGCCTTTAAGATATCTGCTTTTAACCTTACACCATCGACAGAGTCGTCTGGAGTGGTGTCGTAGCCGATCATTATGGCTGCCAGCAGATTGGCATCGCATAGTGTTCAGTTCTAGTTTCAGTCTTGGAGAAGCTGACCATTGGATGCGTGTGTGTAGGCGCCAGGGCCAGCGGTTCCAACCACCCTTTGTTTAACAAAGGCATACAGCTATTACCACTAGTGTGATGGTGTGGGGTGTTATCTCATACGAGAGCAGAACGCCCTTAATAGTCCTGCGTGCAACTTCAACAGCTCAACGATATGTTGATGACATCCTGTGGCCGTTTGCGTTACCCTTCATGACACGACAGTTTGGAGTCATTTTCCAACAAGATAATGCCAGGCCCCATATGGTTCGCATATCTGTGAGCTACCCCAGTGCTGTTGATACTCTTCCTTGGCCAGCAAGATCACCAGACCTTTCGCCAATCGAACATGTATGGGACATGGTAGGCTGCTGGATTTGGGCACCGCAAAATGTCGCAGAGCTGGTGCAACAAGTAAGGACTGCCCGGAAGAATATGTCGCAGGATGACATTAGGAACTTTCATCACATTTTGCCTAGACGTATAGGAACATGCATCGCCGCCAGGGGGGAGATTCACCAACTATTGATTTGAACATTCAATGTGCAATTCCTAACCATTGATAGGTCATGCGGCCTTGAAAATTTTATCATTTCTTTAATTGTGTATGTGCTGAATGTACATTTAATTTCAATAAAAACGTAATTTCTTTATGGTGCTCCATTTTCTTTGCAAAAGATTGTATACTGTAAACATAAATCCCGAACGTCCAGTAGATATGGGGCATCATGTACCACCAGGGAACGTTACGCCCCCGTATGGATAGGAATATTGCTTGTTGCAATTTAGCTTGTGTGTTAGAATTAGTTTAAAATCATAGCCAATTAAAATCAAAGGTCCAAGTAACAAACGCGACATCATAAAATCCTATCGGTGGACTCATTGTCCCGTTGGACTTGAGTTAACCAATTAGAGAATGAAATTTATGTGTTAATTAAAGCCACGTTGAAGCACCTCAATTAACGCCAACAACAAATTAACAGCATGCATTATTAAGCAACTGCGTTGACGCGTTAGTTTCTGTAATTAATTTAGTTTATTTTTTCTCAAATAATTCGATATTTTTAAGAGTAAACGTTTGCAGCAGATTCTAGAAGTGACTAAAACTTTCAAAATCCAATTAACTTTTGTCGAGTTGCAAGCAAGATTTTGAAAATAATTCGAGATATTCTGCCTAGAAATTTAACTATATTGAAAGAGTAACGAGATTCTGTGTGCGAGACTTCCAAGAAATTTTTCCTTTACTTTTCAGGGCCTCAGACAAGAATCTCTCATTATAAGATGTGATGAAAAACTCCTTCAATGCAATTTTATTGAATAGGGCTTACACATAAAACAAAGATAAAGAAAAATCAACATGATGTTACTAAAACGGTAATGAAAATCGGGAAGGGCACAAGAAAACATGATAAGGTTTCCGTCATCAAAAATAGCAACACCGTATTAATATATCACATACGTAAGTTTTCATCAAAAATGCCGCAAGTTAATTCCAATTAAGAAAGCAGAAAATTAAAATGACAATAGCATATTAAACAAATTTAAGTTACAATGCAAAATCTCTTTGTATGTATATATATTTTATGTATAAACACCACCAGATTAAACTTAACTAGCTAAATTGTATTTTTTAAGTTTTTCCTTAAAAAGAGCTAAGTTGTTAATCGATTTTAAATGAACTGGAGAAAAATCCTAATTCTACAGAAAAAAACGAAATATTGTGATGCAAAAAATTAGGTGGAGTAGATGGTATAATTTAATTATTGAAATTATGAATATTATGTATAAAAATGTTTCATAATGGCAGGTAGATTTTTCTATTCAATGTAATGGTATTAGAAGTTTTGTCCAAGTAGAACATAAAAATTAACGGGACTTTTTTTTTCTACCAAATGGACACAAATGCAGATTTAAGTCATTGTCTTAATATAAATTTGACAACACTGTGAAATAGATAATTTTAATGATATTATTAATGAAGTATTATCATCGTAATATGCAAATCGAAGGTAAAGAGACTCCCAGAGGCGGAAGATTGCAGTTTTGTTCCAACGATACTGAGTGCATTGAGTGCTGTTCTCAAAATTCCGGAATACTGCCTCAACATATGAAATTATAAACATTAGACATCTCAAATAAACTCAAGACGCCGCAAGAAAAGTTGATAACTGTGAAAATTACTTGATGGATAAATGGAAGAAATCATCCAAACTGGAATTTGAACTTGTAACGTAATAATAATGAAGATCTCACGTATGCAAATTACTCAGAAAGGCATAATAAAGTAGCTGCAATAATTCAGAAACCTATGCAGAAAGTATTATATATAGGTGAACAAAGATTTATTGAATCTCAGGTTAAAATATTATGCGATTCTCGAACCTAGACTGAAATGCATATAGCTCACAATGCACCTGATTTTACAATACAGACGAATCCGTTTATAACGAACATATGCGAAAAAAGCTTCAGCTTTATATTCTCTTCCATTTCTAACCTAAAATAATTTAATATAGATCTTCTCTTACATTTCTATAACTTTTATACTGCTCAAGCTATGTATCACTATATATTGTATACATAGGGTTAAACAAAATTCTTATTATCATTATTCTTATATTGTTATTATAAAGAGAGACTAGTACTTTTGCTCGTTATATCAGGGTTTTCCTTAAAACCAGACTACTATTAAAATGAGATGAAAAGGGAAGAACCTAATAGAACAGCGAAAATGAGTATATATCCTTTACTTAAATTATGCACCACATATTTAGATACCAGAACTGTAGGTATTTCTACACCATTACTCAAAAAACTTGTATTCTTAGACCTTCCAAGATGGAATTGGAATATTTGTGAAAAGGAAGAAAATCTGTTTCTATATACACTATATGCCCAAAAGTATCCAGACACTTTGGATTTTTTGTTTTTTTTTTCGAATTTCTAAAAAACTACTCTGCCAATTGTTCTCTAACTTTGGAGATATATAGAACATACTTGAACGCCCACTTTTCAATAAAGTTTCGGTGACTTGTGCATTTAGGGGACCACCCACATATTGACAAAGTGAAAAAATATATTTGATCACCCTGTATCATAAAAAGCTGGAAATTATTTGTAACTTTCAGAAAATATTTAACCAGCTATGCTTAATGCCTGTGTGCATTTTCGTAAACCAAACATGTATATTCATGAAGATAGAAACGTTTCTTTAAGAAAACCCAAATTTTGTCACATATTTTTTGCTTATAATATCCACAATTTTCAGTCAAATTTCACGAAACTTACAGAACATTTGTCAACGTACAAGAAAAATATTATACTTAAATTAGAAATTAATATATTGAATACACGATGAGATATGAGCATTTGAAGAAAATAATTTTTTACTGCGCATGCGCGAAAGATATGAATAACTTTCTTTCATAATTTTGTAGTCAATAGTATAGGGCAACTTCAAAAAAATACCAGTGGGATATCTTGAAAATTCAGAAAGTTATCGATGATATAGTGAGCCGTATTTCTCTAATTCTCTGAAAGTAGCTAGATGATAAGGGTTTTTTCCACAAATTGTCATATTCCAAATTACCAAACACCCCTGTTCTGAAAATGAAATATTCCAGATTTATGCAAATAAGGATAAAAACTCTATGTGGTGGATTCTGTTAGTGACGTCAAATTTCTAGCTCTCAGACAAGTATAAAAGAAGTTTGACGAGTTAACAATTATAATTTCAAAGCTAGAAAAGTAAAATGGGAGGAAAGCGCGAGCTAAATGATTTTGAACGTGGTGAAGTCATTGGTTGTCACCGCTGTGGAAAATCTGTTCGTGAGATTTCTGTGATGTTACGAGTGCCCCGTTCCACCGTTAATGATGTTATCGTAAAGTGGGAACATACGGGGACTACAACGGTGCATCCACGACCTGGTCGACCACTTCGTCTAGTAGGCAGCGACCGCAGAGTGCTGAAGGAAGTTGTGAAAGCGAACCGCAGAGTGCTGAAGAGAGTTGTGAAAGCGAACCGCATGAAATCGACGGAAAATCCGATTGTGCGGATTTTCAAAAAGCCTCTGGATGCAACGTCAGCACAAAAACAGTTCGTCAGGAACTGCAAAGTCTTGGTTTTCATGGCCGAGCAGCTGCATATAAACCAAGCATTACTGCAACCAATGTCAAGCGTCGCTTACAATGATTCAAAGTGTGCAAAACATGGAGCCTGCAGCAGTGGCGTGAAGTGTTATGGAGCAATGAATCACGGTACACTATTTGGCAATCAGATGGTAGAGTCTGGGTGTGGAGAATGCTGGGTAAACGCTTTTTACTTGACTGTATTGTGCCGCAAGTTAAGTTTGATGGTGGAAGCATAATGGTTTGGGGATGTTTCTCATGGTTCGAGCTTGGCACTTTAATTCCTTTGAAGGGAACTCTGAAGACGGGAGGCTATCTCGACATTTTAGACAATTCCATGTTGCCCACATTGTGGCAACAGTTTGGAGTAGGTTCATTCTTGTTTCAACAAGATCGTGCTCCTATCCACACAGAAAGGGCTGTATAGAGCTGGTTTGCTGACATGGATGTTGAGGAATTGGACTGGCCTGATAAGAGCCCAGACCTAAATCCCATAGAACACCTATGGGATGAATTAGAACGTCGACTGCGAGCTAGGCCAAAATGCCCCACATTGGCGCAAGAGCTGATTAATATTCTTTTGCAAGAATGGCATGCAATTCCCACTGAAAAATTCCAGAAACTAGTAGATAGCCTCCCAGATAGAGTGGTAGCCGTCATTGCAGCAAAATATGGCCCCACTTCATACTAATTGCTGACTTCAATCAATCATCAATTTTATTTATGTATATCATGCAGATTATGACATACAAAGGATACAAAATAAAAATAAACATATTTAAAATTCTTGCAACCGTGGCGATTAATCTCATTGGCGCTTCAGTAAGTATCCTTTTAATTCTGTCTTAAATTTACTTTTTGGTTTCATTTCTTTTATCGTTGTTAAGATGTTGTTTCATAATTCAATTCAATTGTGATTAATATTATCTTTACCTAGATTTGTTCTGATTTTAATTTTGTTAAGTTCTTTTCTATCTCTTGTGTTGTAATTATAAACATTTTCATTAATTTAGATTGAGTTTAAGTGTTTATTTTCGTTTGATCATTCGTATATGAATGCTATTGGTTTGTTGTATTTTTATGATGCAAGGACAACAATGGTCATTCTGCACCAAGCAAGGTTTTTGACTTCTGTAAAGGAGAAGCAAACTAAAAATTAACTGCAATAAAAAGTATGAAGAAAGGAAGAGCCCCTGGTGATGATGGTATTACATTAGATATCCTAAAAGAAGCTGGAGAATATGTAGAAGACATACTTGCAAAATTCTTTACCAAATGTCTTAACAGCGGTAACATACCAAACCAATGGGATTCTGCAACAGTAATTCTTCATATAAAAAGGTTAAACACTGGTAAAATAGCAATGAAAAAGATCACTCAAGCTTTCGGACGCATCAGGAGTAATGACGATGTTATGTTTCTGTCTCTTTTTTATACTTGAAATTTCTGGAAAACCCTTCATCAGAGTAGTCCCGCAGAATGGGAAAACCCAATGAGAACCAATGGGAGGCCTCCAATAGAATCATGGAAGAACCCCAATAGGGACCAATGAGAAACCCACACTGCGGGTTACCTAATTTGGGGATGTCTCATACATTTCAGAGTAAGAGTTGTTTATAAGTTTCTGGAAGTGGTTGTGATGTATTAATGGCTTTCCCGTGTAGTTTGTAAGTTTCCCAAGATTCTAAGAAGAGTCTACTATTCTTGTTTGTGATGTGACGGTGTAGTATTTTTGTTGAGTCCCAGTCGGGTTCGTGTCCGTGTTGTAAAGCGTGTTCTGCCAGACGTGAGGCTATGTCTCCTTTCGCGAGTGCTTGTTTGTGTTCTTTTTTTCTTGTTTTGATCATTCTTTTTGTTTGTCCTATGTAATGTTTGTTGCAGTCTTTGCATGGTATTTGGTATATGGCGCCTGTGAGATCTTCTGGTGGAACTGGGTCTTTAACTTTTGTAAGTTGTTTGCGAAGTGTTGTGACAGGGGAATAGAATGTTTTGATATTTGCCTCTTTAAGGATGCGAGAGATTGTTTCGGAAATGCCGTGAATATATGGAATAGATATGCGGGTGTGAGATGTATTGTTTAAAGATGTACTATTGGGTCTACAGTTTCTGAGAATGAATCGTTTAGGGTATCCATTATTTTTAAGTGCCGTGTGTATGTGTTTTGTTTCTGTGTTTGAAAGTGTTTCATTACTGCAGTGAGAATTCGCTCTAAGACTTAATGTTTTAACAACGGAAGCTTTGTGGCATGTTGGATGATGCGATTTAAAATCGAGATATCTGTCTGTATGTGTGGGTTTACGGTAAACTGAGGTGAAGATTGAGTTATCGTGAGATCTGTGTACAAGAACGTCTAGGAAAGGGAGTTTATTGTTCTGTTCTGTTTCGTATGTGAATTTTATATGTGAGTTTAAGTTATTAAGGTAATGGAAGAAGCTTTGGAGTGTATTAGTTTTAAGTACAACAAACGTGTCGTCGACGTATCTTTTCCAGAATTTAATGTTAAAATTCGGTGAGGACAAAGCAGTTTCCTCAAATGACTCCATAACCAAGTTAGCTACAACACTTGAGACCGGAGATCCCATGGCAGTGCCAAAAACTTGTCTATAGATAGAACCATTTGAGGAGAACACAGCAGAGTCCAGACAAAATTTCAACAATGTGCAGATGTCGTGAGGTGTTAGTGAAGTGCGTTCATGTAGTGTTGTGTCATTTTGGAGGCGTGTAAGTGCGGTGTCGATTGCAAGTGATGTGGGAATGCAAGTGAAGAGAGAAATTACATCGAATGAGACCATGAGGTCGTCGTCGTCAAGTTGTAGGTTATTTAAAGAGGTGCAGAAGGATTGGCTAGTAGAAACAGTGTAGTCGTTATTACCGATTATAGGAGAGAGTAGACGTGCAAGATATTTTGATAGGTTATATGTAGGAGAGCTGCAAAAACTAACTATAGTTTTAAGAGGAATATTTTGTTTATGAATTTTAGGTAATCCGTAGAAGGATGGTAAGCGGCCGGAAGTGCATTTTAAAGAGTCGTAGAGATTAAATGTAAGTTTTTTAGATTTATAGAGTTTTAGAAGGAGAGAGTTCATTTTGGATTGAATTGTTTGTGTAGGGTCTTTTATGATGCGGGTGTATGTATTTGTATCAGATAAGAGTGTAGAGACTTTATGTAAGTAGTCTGGACGATTTAAGACGACTGTAGTACGGCCTTTATCAGCTGGCAGTATGACAAGGTCCTTGTCGTTCCGTAGCTCCCGGAGGGCAACCCTTTGCATAGGCGTTAGGTTGTCCTCAGGAAGTTTTGGACGCCGAAGGAGTCCTGCCACTCTGCAGCGGATATCAGCTGCAACACGTTCGTCAGTGTGAGTATTTTGTAGAGCATTTTCTATGGAAGCGAGAATCTGTGGTGTAGGAATTTTAAGTGGAGCAGGTGAGAAATTTAGGCCGAGTGATAGTACGAATTGCTGTTGTGGTGTGAGATTTTTATTTGAAAGATTTAGTATCCAGTTTTTTGTAAGGAGTTTTGACTGTTTTGAAATAGAAGGTCTAAGGTTGTTAAGTTTACGTGAATGAGTAAGACGAATATGTTCTTGGATTTTAGATTCTTGTGAGCGAGTAGCGGATTTAACTAGGAGCATGGTAAGAAAATCAAGTTTAGTATTTAGAAGGGAAGTAAGAAAGGATATTTTATTTTGAAGCTGAGCGAGTACGCGGGGACAGAGAGAAATTCTAGCGGAAAGAAATTTAAGACTTATGTTATGCGCGATGCGATGTCCAAAGGCTGAATTTACAAGAGGTTTAACTTTAAGTTTGAAAGGGATAAGAAATTCCTTTTTACAGGTGTGATTAAAGTGAAGATGTTCTTTAAAACGGATAACTTTAATGTGTGTTTTGATGTATTTATGGACAATTTGAAGAGTTTCCCGACCACAGTGTAAACAAATAAAATCAAACATGGTGTTAAGAGTTAAGAGTGGGTGAAGTTTAAGCGCAATTTGATGAAGTTTAAGCTCACTCACGTTTAAAAACTCCACTCGCTCTTAAACTTCAATCGCGGGATTAATGTAATCTGGGATTACAGTGCTGTTTTTCGGCGGCCACCCTTTCCATTAAATTCATGCAAAATCATCATCAAGCCCAGGCTAACAACGTAATAAATGGGTGTATTGTCGCTGCGCCACGACAGAACCATCTAAATACAACATAGATCTAAAATAACAATCCACCAATTACAAAAGGTTACATTTCCTGGAACTTAACGGATACTCGGGTCTATGGAAAATACTTTTAAAAGATCGGGTCTTTGGAAAATGCACTCTATAACAAAAAAATCGACGCATCAAGGAGGAGTTGTCCGATTGCGATAAAAATTGGTGGATGTGAAGAACATACATAGAAAAAGAAACGATTAAAATTTCAGAACAATTGAATGATTTATTGCAGAGTTTGACCGTTACAAAGGGAGGAAGTCAATAAGGCGTTGGTCCACCTCTGGCCTGGATGCAAGCTGTCACCCGGCGTGGCATAGACTGATAAAGATCCCGGATGGTGTCCTGCGGAATTTCTTGCCAAATTGTCTCCAACTGTCGGGCTAAATCGTCAACATTCCGGGATGGTTGCAATCGCCTTCCCATAGCGTCCCAAATGTGCTCTATGGGAGAGAGATCAGGAGATCTAGCTTGCCAAGGAAGTGTTGGGCAAGCTTGAAGACAATTCATAGCAACACGTGCCGTGTGCGGCCGGGCATTGTCTTGTTGAAACGTAAGTCCAGGGTGTCGCAAAAGGAACGGTAACACAACCGGTCGTAGAATGTCGTCTACGTACCGCTGTGCTGTAAGTGTGCCAGAAATGACCACCAAAGGGGTCCGGCTATCAAAGGAGATGGCACCCCCTGACCATAACGCCCTGTTGTGGGCATGTGTGGCGTGCGATAGTAAGGGCAGGATCCCCACGCTGCCCTGGACGTCTCCAGACACGTCTGCGGTTGTCGTCAGGACACAGTTGGAAACGGGACTCGTCACTAAAGACTATACGTCCCCAGTCAGCGCAGTTCCAAGTTGATCGAGCCCGGCACCACTGTAATCGGACTTGACGGTGTAAAGGCGTGAGAGGTAAGCGGCGTAACGGTCGGCGCGAGCGTAAATTCCGCTCTCTCAGTCGTCTGCAGAGGGTCATGTTGGACACATGTGTGCGGGCCACACGTTGGATAGTTGATAACGACGAATCCGGTGCTGTGACAGCTGCTCTGACAATCGCTCTGTCTTCCCGTTCTGTTGTGGCCCTAGGTCGACCGCTGCCGTCCCGACGCTGACATCTGCCGTTGTTGACCCACTCTTGCCAGCACCGTCCAATCGCCGCATCGCTTCGACCCACATGTCCAGCGATTCTTCGATTCGTCCAACCAGCCTCTTTCAATCCGATAGCACGACCTCTTTCAAACTCTGACATATGCTCGTAATGAGCACGAATCTTTCGGCGAGGCATTGTTACAGTCGACGTAAGATATCCGCAGTCAAAATGCAACAGAAATTTTGACCACATATTGAGAATCGCTCCTTATATACACCTGCTGAATGCGCAGTTCCGATGCGCTGGAGTTCCCGCTATTCATTCATTGGACACCAAATTTTAATCATTTGCATGTTCGGTCAAAATGTCGTTCTAAACGAAATTTCATTACAATCGGACAACTCCTTCTTGGTGAGTGGATTTTTTTGTTATAGAGTGTATATACTTTTGAAATATCGGGTCTTTGGAAAATATTTTTGATATCTGGAGTCTCTGGAAAATGCTTTTGATATCTCGAATCTCTGGAAAACACTTGATATCTTGGTTATTTTGAAACTACTTTTGGTATACCGGGTCTTTGGAAAATACCTTTGGTATCTTGGGTCTTTTTAAAATATCTTTAGTCTCTCGAGACTTTGGAAAATACTTTTGATATCTCTAGTCTTTGGAAAACACTTTTGATATATCAGATTTTTGGAAAATACTTTTGATATCTCAGGTCTTTTGAAAATATCTCTGATGACTCGGGGCTTTTACAAATATCTGATATCTCGGGTCTTTTGAAAATATCTTTGATATCTCGTGACTTCAGATAACAGCTCGAGAATGACTTAGTTATCATTTATCAACTTATCAAACTTATATTTATTTATCAAACTTATTTATGAAACTTATATTAGAGAATAATTCCAGTCACCAAACTACGGTTGACTGTGCGTATACATGCAATAATAAGATAGTCTTGATTACTTGTAGTAGAACTTAGTAGAAAGTCTTCAATGCTTGACACCGCCCGTCCCAATTTTGTATCGCCAAGAGTGATATTACGTATATAATAATACGGGGGCGAATCAGAAAGTCTTTGCCCCTATTTTTTATTAGCCAAAATAAGGTACATACAGGTAATTACAAATATACGTACTATTCTACGTACCTTACACTATTTTTCCACATAGTCCCCACACCGGTTCAGACATTTGTCCCATCGCAGCACTAAATTTGAGATGCCCCTGTGGTAGAATTCGTCCGGCTGACTGTGGAACCACCGTCGGACTGCTGTCTTGGCTTCATCGTTGCACGTGAATCGCTGTCCTGCCAGGAACTTCTTCAGCGGACCGAAAACGTGGAAATCACTAGGGTCGAGGTCCGGACTGTATGCAATCAGAACCGCCGACAAGCTCCGGTCATTTCACTGGGAGAGTCTGGACCACCCACCATACAGTCCGGACCTCGCCCCTAGTGATTAACACGTTTTGCGGACCGAAAACTGAAAAAGTTCCTTTCAGGACAGCGATTCACGTTCAACGATGAAACGAAGACGACAGTCCGATGGTGGTTGCACAGTCAGCCAGACGAATTCTACCACAGGGGCATTTCAAATTTAGTGCTGCAATGGGACAAATATCTGAACTGGTGTGGTGACTATGTGGAAAAACAGATGTCGGCTATCAGAAATAGCCATATTACTATTTATCTATTTAACAAATAAAACAAACCGCAGGCTACTTTCCCTCGTATATTCCGAATCCGTAACTATATACATATATAAATTATAAGAGTTAATGAATAATTAACAATTTGTATGAAAGTTTTTTTATTTTATATTTTATTATTTTTCTGAAATATGAAAATATTATTTGTAATAATCAAGATTACTGGAATTGCATTTTTGATTATTGTATGTATAAAAATTTAATATATAGTGGAAATAATTACTATAAACAAATTAAGGGAATTCCTATAGGATCTAGTTTTAGTAGTTCCAATGTAGTACGTATATTTGTAATTACCTGTATGTACCTTATTTTGGCTAATAAAAAATAGGGGCAAAGACTTTCTGATTCGCCCTCGTAATAAACCGCAAAATAATCGCTAGAAAATATGATCTAACGCTCTTAATTTACGCCACGGTTTTTAAAAATAACCGCCAATTAATTATAAACGCTATCATCTATGCTTCTGAGCAAATGAATTTCATCGGCCATTTTTCTTGACAGCTTTGGCGAATTGAAAAACAACCCGACGTGACAGCTCCAGTAAAAAATGTGATTCCAAAAAGTCCGTGGCGCCTTGCACAAATTTGCTTTCCCCGTTCATATTTACGCCAAGCAATTCGGTAAAAATTAATTAAGTGACTCCCTCAGGCGCCATTTTATAATCCTGAATTTGGCTGATTTGGCGAAATGATTTATTAATTTAAACGATATCTGGCAGCGGTAAAATCATTACTTTAGCAAACTGTATCACCTAAGTCTTCTCATCGCTCTCCCCTTTTTTCCTGAAAAAAAAAAAACTACTGAATTTTGAAGTAAGTTCTAGATCGCAAGAAAAAGACGAATTAAAAGTTAATCCTCAGAAATGGTAATTCTGTTTACTAAGCCAAAAAAAATTGAGTTTTCCTATATAGGCAGAAATTCAATTTTCTTCACCCTTCAAACATTTTAATAACGTGTTTTATAAAATATTAATACTTCTGCAGAACATTAATCATAAATTACTTTAACTAAATTCTCGTACAAGTATTTAAATAGACAAGCAAATTTCCAAATGAAGATTTTTGCAAAAAAATTAATTTTTTAAAAATATGTTCATGAATGTTCGGAACAGTCAGATCAGTAATCATAAAAAGTATTATTAAATTTCATATTTTGTAAGTTGTTTATTAGTAATTTTGCCGATGACTAAATCAAAGTTTTGTCATAGTACCAATTATTTCACGTATTAAGATAGCAATATAATTTTTAAAAAATCTTCTCGGAAATTCTTAAATGTTGCAAACTCTTTACTATATATATATATAAAAGTTTTCCTCGCCCATTCTTGGTGGTAACAGGCTTTGGGACGGGCAAAGCGCCATGTACCCAAGCCTCTTTTTTTTTTTTTTTTACAT